>CM060278.1:2324665-2346761 GCA_030684275.1 Acipenser oxyrinchus oxyrinchus | reverse complement strand
ACAAAACATCTATATACATACATATTTTTAATTTTTCATTATTATTATTTTTTCATTATTAGTATTATCATTTTTCATGTTTCAGTATTATTAATACATTTTTTTTTGTATTTATATAGGGTTTTCCAACGTGATTGGTGCGGTGGATTGAAATAAAAATAGTACTGTCTATATATTCTTTAGGATATGATGTCTATAAATTATGACCTAATTTTCTATTAATCAAAATACAGCAGGATATAAATATAAATAATATATAATATAAATAATAAAGTCAGGGGATTTGTGCTTGTGAGCTCGGGATGCGACGTGTTAACAGCATCAGCTACAGTTTGCCAGGCTGCCACACTGGCTTTATTGGCAGTAGGAGGCTGTGTGGTCCAGTGGTTAAAGAAAGCGCTTGTAACCAGGAGGTCCCCGGTTCAAATCCCACCTCAGCCACTGACTCATTGTGTGACCCTGAGCAAGTCACTTAATCTCCTTGTGCTCCGTCTTTCAGGTGAGACGTAATTGTAAGTGACTCTGCAGCTGATGCATAGTTCACACACCCTAGTCTCTGTGAGTCGCCACATGTCGACCTGTTCTTATCCAATTTTAAATAACTTTAGCATAACAGAGGCAGAAGTGTTAAAGGGACTTGGAGCTCTGAAAATAAACAAATCCCCTGGGCCGGATGAGATCCTCCGAATAGTCCTCAAAGAAATGAAAGAAGTTATTTACAAACCGCTAACCAAGATCATGCAACAGTCTCTTGACACAGGGGCACAAGGCAGCCCCAGCTCAACGGAGGAAGCTGGTAGTCAACGAGGTGCAAAAGCAGGAGGAGAGGATGAGGTGCATAAAGGCAGTTTCCCAGGCCAAGCAGGGAGAATGGATGAGATGGGAGAGTGTGGAACAACGCAAGATTGGCTGGCAAGACCTATGGTCAATGGAACAGAGCAGGATCAGTTTCCTCATCAGGTCAACATATGATGTTCTCCCATCACCACAGAACCTAAACCTCTGGGTAGGAGAGGATCCCTCATGTCCTTTGTGTTCATCACCTGCAACATTAAGGCACATTTTGACAGGATGTAAGGTGGCTCTTAGCCAAGGATGGTTTACTTGGCGCCATGACCAGGTGCTGCGATGTTTGGCCTTAGCATTGGAAGTGTAACATGACCAATAAGTTGCCATCTGTTCCAAAACATTACACACAAAAGACAACATTCCTCTTCCCAGGAGAGCAACCACCAAGAAAAGGTGTTAAAACCAATCCTCGCCCAGGACAACTGGAAGCTGCTAGAGACTGGAAAATGCTGGAAGATGTTGGTCAACGGCTTATTTTTCCACCTGAGATTGCCACCACTAACCTTCGACCAGATATTGTCTTGTGGTCTGGATCAGCACGCCTTGTTCACCTGGTAGAGTTAACAGTGCCATGGGAGGATGCTGTAGATGAGGCGTATGAGAGGAAGAAACTGCGGTATGCTCAACTAGCCGCTGAAGCTGAACAGCGAGGATGGAGAGTCCTGGTTTACCCAGTGGAAGTGGGTTGTCGAGGATTTGTGGCACACTCTACAACCCGGTTTCTCAGAGACGTCGGATTCAGTGGCCAAGAGTTGCGTCACACAGTGAAGAACTTATCTGAAGCAGCAGGGAGGAGCAGCAACTGGCTGTGATTGAGACAGAAATATTCTGGCTGGGGATCTCAAGCACAATAGAAAGAAAGAAACACTGATGTACGGGCAAGTAAGCTGGGCTGAGTTGAGTGGGGGACGGAGGGGGGTGATGCTGGGACTCCAGAATCACCGTCGAGCCCTCTTGAGGTGTCGTGGGCTAGTCGACGAAACACAGAGGATGGAAGGTGCCCACTTGAAGACCCCAGAGATGTACCCTACTTAGCTCAATCCAGATGGTTGTCTTGCTGATGCGCTGGGGAGACCGCACTATGTTTGATCCCCGGAGCCAGCATCGCAGCCGTTGTGTGTGCTGATGCGCTAGGGAGGCAATAAGCTGATCCCTGGAGCCAGCATTACACTTCAGCCATCAACACCAGACAGAAGGATATCTACATCATCATATGGAAGGAAGCGCAAATGGATGGAGACACATATGGATCACATTAGTTTACTGTGAAGCTACGTATTAGTTGGTGCTTATCTTGGCGAGAGTCGAGTTCAAATCAGCATGAAGTTTTAACATCTACTCTCGTGTAATCGAAATCTTGACACAGGGGTTGTACCGACAGACTGGAGAATTGCAAACGTAATACCGATCCACAAAAAGGGAGACAAACCCGAACCAGGTAACTACAGACCAATAAGCCTGACTTCTATTATATGTAAACATATGGAAACTATAATAAGATCTAAAATGGAAAATTACCTATACAGTAACAATATCCTGGGAGACAGTCAGCATGGTTTTAGGAAAGGGAGATCGTGTCTAACTAACCTGCTTGACTTTTTTTGAGGATGCAACATCGACAATGGATAACTGCAAAGCATACGACATGGTTTATTTAGATTTCCAGAAAGCTTTTGACAAAGTCCTGCATAAAAGATTAATTCTCAAACTGAACGCAGTAGGGATTCAAGGAAACGCATGCACACGGATTAGGGAGTGGTTAACATGTAGAAAACAGAAAGTACTGATTAGAGGAGAAACCTCAAAATGGAACGAGGTAACCAGTGGTGTACCACAGGGATCAGTATTAGGTCCTCTGCTATTCCTAATCTACATTAATGATTTAGATTCTGGTATAGTAAGCAAGCTTGTTAAATTTGCAGACGACACAAAAATAGGAGGAGTGGCAAACACTGTTGCAGCAGCAAAGGTCATTCAAAATGATCTAGACAGCATTCAGAACTGGGCAGACACATTGCAAATGACATTTAATAGAGAAAAGTGTAAAGTATTGCATGCAGGCAATAGAAATGTGCAATATAAATATCATATGGGAGATACTGAAATTGAAGAAGGGATCTATGAAAAAGACCTAGGAGTTTATCTTGACTCAGAAATGTCTTCATCTAGACAATGTGGGGAAGCTATAAAAAAGGCCAACAAGATGCTTGGATATATTGTGAGAAGTGTTGAATTTAAATCAAGGGAAGTAATGTTAAAACTCTACAATGCATTAGTAAGACCTCACCTAGAATATTGTGTTCAGTTCTGGTCACCTTATTACAAAAAGGATATTGCTGCTCTAGAAAGAGTGCAAAGAAGAACAACCAGAATTATCCCAGGTTTAAAAGGCATGTCGTATGTAGACAGGCTAAAAGAATTGAATCTATTCAGTCTTGAACAAAGAAGACTACACGGTGATCTGATTCAAACATTCAAAATCTTAAAAGGTATTGACAATGTCGACCCAGGGGACTTCTTTGACCTGAAAAAAGAAACAAGGAGCAGGGGTCACAAATGGAGATTAGATAAAGGGGCATTCAGAACAGAAAATAGGAGGCACTTTTTTACACAGAGAAATTTGAGGGTCTGGAACCAACTCCCCAGTAATGTTGTTGAAGCTGACACCCTGGGATCCTTCAAGAAGCTGCTTGATGAGATTCTGGGATCAATAAGCTACTAATAACCAAACGAGCAAGATGGGCTGAATGGCCTCCTCTCGTTTGTAAACTTTCTTATGTTCTTATGTTCTTATGACAACACACTCAAACAGTTGGCTCCATGCGGACAGATAGAAACATTAACATGGCTTGAGTTATCTAGATAATTTAAACTCGGTCTACGTTCCTGCAACAGATTTAGCTGCTAAGTTATATCCTGTTAACTCAAACCAGATAACTTAAACTAAACCTGGCTTTTTAAACCACTTTTGTGCAATAGGCCCCTGGAGAGACACTCATAGATTCAGAGTAAATCCAGACACTTCAACCTGACCCTCTCTCACTGTAATGAGCAGCGCTGCCCTGGAGAGACACTCATAGATTCAGAGTAAATCCAGACACTTCAACCTGACCCTCTCTCACTGTAATGAGCAGCGCTGCCCTGGAGAGACACTCATAGATTCAGAGTAAATCCAGAGACTTCAACCTGACCCTCTCTCACTGTAATGAGCAGCGCTGCCCTGGAGAGGCACTCATAGATTCAGAGTAAATCCAGACACTTCAACCTGACCCTCTCTCACTGTAATGAGCAGGACTGCCCTGGAGAGACACTCATAGATTCAGAGTAAATCCAGACACTTCAACCTGACCCTCTCTCACTGTAATGAGCAGCGCTGCCCTGGAGAGACACTCATAGATTCAGAGTAAATCCAGACACTTCAACCTGACCCTCTCTCACTGTAATGAGCAGCGCTGCCCTGGAGAGACACTCATAGATTCAGAGTAAATCCAGACACTTCAACCTGACCCTCTCTCACTGTAATGAGCAACGCAGCCCTGGAGAGACACTCATAGATTCAGAGTAAATCCAGACACTTCAACCTGACCCTCTCTCACTGTAATGAGCAGCGCTGCCCTGGAGAGACACTCATAGATTCAGAGTAAATCCAGACACTTCAGTGCAACAGGAATAATACTCGTGAGATTGTATCTGTAGCTGTGCTTGCTTTATTAACTGCGCTGGTAATAACAGCAGCTTATTCCAATCTGAACACTGTGTTTCATTATGAGTTTGTTGCTCACCAATCCCAGGTGAAGTGCTCTGCACCCCTCACCCCCTCCCGTCCCACAGCAGAATTGTTAAAAGTTTATAAAACGGGTTTCCTGCCATTAATAAAAACTGAAGCACATTTGTTAACATATCAGCAGGCTTGTTGCTATGAGCTGATACAATGCAAAGCTCCCATTGAAATATATCTCTTAACCCTTTCAACACTGCAGACCTGTATACAGGGAGAGGAGCTGCTCTGAAGAGAAGCACAAAGAGAAATCCACTCAGAATAGCAGAGCAGTGAATTCATCAAATATACTAACATGTGACTGTCTGTGCACTTTGCATTATTATAGTTTTCAGTGTAAGACATGAGAAACCGTTGCATTTGCTGTGCTAGCGTAGTCCTTCTGTTGTTACTTAGAGAGCTAAAAGAGATCAATTACTTTGTTAATAGGACCCTTTATTACAGATTATACTGTATTTCAGTGTGTTTGTTTGTTTTCCTCGTGTATGTGTGTGTATCCCTTGTGTGTCTGTGAGTTTTCCTCATGTGTGTGTGTGTGTGTATTCCTCATGTGTGTCTGGAACCAACTCCCCAGTAATGTTATTGAAGCTGACACCCTGGGATCCTTCAAGAAGCTGCTTGATGAGATTCTGGGATCAATAAGCTACTAACAACCAAACAAGCAAGATGGGCCGAATGGCCTCCTCTCGTTTGTAAACTTTCTTATGTTCTTATGTGTGTGTTTGTATTCCTCGTGTGTGTGCGTGTGTATTCCTCATGTGTGTGCATCCCTCGTGTGTGTGTATTGCTTTATTATTATTATTATTATTTATTTCTTAGCAGACGCCCTTATCCAGGGCGACTTACAATTGTAAGCAAATACATTTCAAGTGTTACAGTACAGGTAATGTTAATTACAGGTACAGGTAATTGCTTGTGTGTGTGTGTCTTCTGTGTGTGTGTGTTCCTTCTCTGTGCGTGTCTCGTGTGTGTGTGTATTCCTTGTGTGTGTGTGTGTTCCTCGTGTGTGTGTGTATTCCTCATGTGTGTGTGTGTATTGCTTGTGTGTGTTCCTCGTCTGTGTGTGTCTCGTGTGTGTTCCTCCTCTGTGTGTGTCTCGTGTGTGTGTGTGTTCCTCCTCTGTGTGTGTCTCGTGTGTGTGTGTGTATTCCTCGTGTGTGTGTATATTCCTCGTGTGTGTGTGTTCCTCGTGTGTGTGTGTATTCCTCATGTGTATGTGTGTGTATTCCTCGTGTGTGTGTATTCCTTGTGTGTGTGTGTATTGCTCGTGTGTGTGTGTGTTGCTCGTGTGAGTGTGTGTATGTGTGTGTGTGTGTGTTGCTCGTGTGTGTGTGTATTCCTCATGTGTGTGTGTATTGCTCGTGTGTGTCTCTGTGACCCCTGTTTCTTACACACCCCTTGGCTGCAGCCCTGTCTCAAGCTCCTAACTAGCAGGGATGTGTTGGGCTCTCTTGAGTTTGTGGCACGCTGTTTGTGATGCTGTCACGCTGCCACAAACACAGAGCTGGGCTCACTCCAGGACACGCCCGGCTCTTCACAAGAAACAAGCAAATCAACACAGTCAAACACAGTCACATGACTGCAGCTGGAAAGTCCCAGTGCAATGTGCTTTCACTTTCTCCAGCGCTGCTGAGACAGGGAGAGAGCGCCCCCTGCAGGTGCAGACCAGCGCTCTCACTCTCTCTGGCTCAAACAGTGAATCAGCAGAACCCGTCGCCATTTTGTGTAATCACAGAGCCTTCGTGAAGCACTAAAATGGAGGCTGGATGGGCGAGAGCCCAGTCCCAATAGCAGAGCTGCTTGTCTCCATTGTGTTCCTGAGAGTCCAGTCCCAATAGCAGAGCTGCTTGTCTCCATTGTGGTCCTGAGAGCCCAGTCCCAATAGCAGAGCTGCTTGTCTAACATTGTGTTCCTGAGAGCCCAGTCCCAATAGCAGAGCTGCTTGTCTCCATTGTGTTCCTGAGAGCCCAGTCCCAATAGCAGAGCTGCTTGTCTCCATGGTGTTCCTGAGAACCCAGTCCCAATAACAGAGCTGCTTGTCTCCATTGTGGTCAAATCCAGTAAAGCACAGGGAGAATGCAGCAGACACAGCCACATACCCCTGGATACTGGACAATAACAAGACGTACACACAGAAGCAGAGGCAATATAAAGCCTTGTCTGGTTACTCTGCATTGAGAATGCATTGAACACTAAGATGGTTCTGATAAAGACAGGCAGGCACACCTTGCAGGTGATTCTCACTAATAAAACCCTCCGCATTCTCCACTGCTGCCCTGGAATGTGTGACAGACTCCTGAGCCCTGCTTTGCAATGTGCGCTCAGCTCAGGCTGTATGTGTGACAGACTCCTGAGCCCTGCTTTGCAATGTGCACTCAGCTCAGGCTGTATGTGTCACAGACTCCTGAGCCCTGCTTTGCAATGTGCGCTCAGCTCAGGCTGTACGTGTCACAGACTCCTGAGCCCTGCTTTGCAATGTGCGCTCAGCTCAGGCTGTACGTGTCACAGACTCCTGAGCCCTGCTTTGCAATGTGCACTCAGCTCAGGCTGTACGTGTCACAGACTCCTGAGCTCTGCTTTGCAATGTGCGCTCAGCTCAGGCTGTACGTGTCACAGACTCCTGAGCCCTGCTTTGCAATGTGCACTCAGCTCAGGCTGTACGTGTCACAGACTCCTGAGCCCTGCTTTGTGTAACAACTGCAAGGTCACGGATGCGTACAAACGCACCACAAACCTGCCTTTAATTCCAAAATATCACGAGATGTAGCAAGTGTTAATTGTAAAAGTACTAATGTAGCCGGACTACGCCAGTTCAGTGCGATAAGCCACCAAACAAATTAAAGATCCTTTAGGTTCTTTTTATTCAGATAACAGATCTAAAAATGTAGGAACAAGGTCACCAAGAAAATCACCCAGATACATTTTAACAAACGTTTGTTTATTATAAACTTCCAATAACAACACCTGGTTTAAAACGGTACTAGTATAATAAAATAATTCCATTCACCTATTAACAGGTAGCAAGATTTCAAGCAGTTAAACAAGGTTCACTTTAATGAGGTCATGTATTAAAATGCAAATGCAACAACGCTGCTACCCAGCAATAAAGTGGAGATACACACTCAAAGACACGATAAAACTGTCACAATAATACCACGGTACAAAAGTACAAATACCCACACCACACACACACACACACACACACACACACACACACACACACAATGTCCGTGCAGGGGAGGGAACACACACAGAGAGAGCGAGAGAGAAACCAGCATCGCAATATAGCCTATTATGTCCACTTCTAAAACTCCAATCGACTACCAAATAGGCTAAAACACTCGGTCCGTTCGCACTCATTATTCCACACCGGCATACCATCAGCCCAATACTTATTGTCGGGATGCTCCATTTACTGGTCCGTTTCCGTCTCTCACTCAGCGTTCCCCGCTCCAAACACTGCTTTCCCACTCCTGCACAGACACACAAACTCCAGGATGGCCATCCCGTTTGTGAAAAGATGTGCTATTTATATTCAGGTGCGTAAATTGATCAATAATTCAATTACTAGATGCTCAACAAGGCAAACATAGGGAAGCGGGTGGAGAGGCCAACATAACGTGATACAAATCAATTATCAAAGAGTGTCAGACAACACAAAACGTGCTGCACTAATCAAATCATAAGATCATTTTATAAAAATAATAACATACAAGTGTAAAATAAATTTGAACAGGGCATTCTTGACCCTGTTACATTTGCAATGTGCACTCAGCTCAGGCTGTATGTGTGACAGACTCCTGAGCCCTGCTTTGCAATGTGCACTCAGCTCAGGCTGTGCTGTCCACAATGTGTTGGCTGCTCACTGGGGACTCTGCCCTGGAAAGCCCCTGCGAGTTTACTTTGCTGAGCTGAACAGGAGGAGCTATGCTGCTTGTGTGTGGCAACAGTGCCACCTACAGGCTTACTGATTAGCTTTCTCATCAAATGGCTTCTGGGAAATCAGAGCGAATCAATCACAGCCAGGTTGTTGCTATGGGCACAGTGAATCAAGCTCAGCCAGGTTGTTGCTATGGGCACAGTGAATCAAGCTCAGCCAGGTTGTTGAGGAGATCCACCTGCACCCAGGCAAGATTTATAACAACAACATAAGAAAAGTAACATACACCCCCCAGCTGTGAATTAGTGCTATCAGTAACCCACACACCCACACGGCTGTTACAGTTTTTCTCAATTGCTAAGTCACTTTGAATGAAACTGTGGTCCTCTTGACCACCACCAAAACCCAAATGAGCAAAACAGTAACTTTTCTTGCAAAACAGCAAGTCATTTCTCATTGTTTCCACACAAAATGCAAATGTTAAGCACTTTTTGCAAAACAGTACACACAATTTCATACAGATGACACAAAAATCAATTAAGTTAACCATGTCAACCAAAACAGAAGCATTTGGTCTCAGCTGATAGAAATTGCTCCCATAATTGTGAATCTCTTCTGCACGTGTGCAAAATCTCTTTGCACATTTATTCAATCAACAATCAGTCCTTATAAATGCATGAAAGAGGTCACCTCTGAGTTGGTGTTTGCAAGAATAGAGCAAGGATGAGGTCATGGACAAGAGCAAATGAGAGGAAGAGGGGCCTGTAGAGAAAGAGTGGTCCAGATGTGCGGTGGTAGAGCTGGTAGAGGTGGTAGAGCACAAAGGGGAAGAGCCAGTGTTTCAGATGAAATCCATGCCACGGTTATTGATCATGTCATCAATCATGGCCTTTCAATGAGAGAGGCTGGGCAGCGGGTCCAGCCCAATCTGAAGAGATCAACTGTGGCATCAATAGTTAGAATATTCAGGAATGAGAATCGGTAAGTGACTGTGCTATACCTTATTGTATTTCAGTACTACTGTATACAATATGTAAATCCATTTTTCCATCAATGTCCTTTACATAATCATCAAAATATTTTTTTTTTTTCACAAATTTCTTTACAGAATTCAAAGACAACCCCGTGCTGGTGGTGACAGAGTGAAGGAGATCAGATACCAGTATGTACAGGTAAGTGTTCATCACTGTCACGTCTTGTCTACAGTAAAATGTTAAAATGTAGCCGGAATATTTTACAATGTATATTCTGTCTTTACTATATTTCTGTCTTAGAGAATAATGGAGCTTGAAGCCAACGAAACTTCACATATCTTCATATATGTGGATGAAGCAGCTTCAACCTGTCAAAAGTGAGGAGACGTGGAAGGAACATCATTGGTCAAAGAGCCACTGTAAATCTGCCAGGCCAGAGGGGGCCAACATAACCATGTGTGCCGCAATCTCCAGTGAGGGTGTTCTTACCCACATTCCCACAATTGGGCCATACAACACAGAGCCTCTAATTACATTCCTTGATGCGCTGTATCACAGCATTGTGCCCCCAGAAGAGAGAGGGCAGGTGAGGCCTGATATGTCACACTTTGTAATCGTATGGGATAATGTTGCATTCCATCACTCCCGTCAGGTCACTGAATGGTTTGCAATTCGTTAACCCTTTCAACACTGCAGACCTGTATACAGGAGAGGAGCTGCTCTGAAGAGAAGCACAAAGAGAATCCACTCAGAATAGCAGAGCAGTGAATTCATCAAATATACTAACATGTGACTGTCTGTGCACTTTGCATTATTATAATTTTCAGTGTAAGACACGGAAACCATGAGAATCCGTTGCATTTGCTGTGCTAGCGTAGTCTTTCTGTGGTGACTGAGAGAACTAAAAGAGATCAATTACTTTGTCAATAGGACCCTCTATTACAGGTTATACTGTGTGTCTGTATGTGTCCCAGGGCCCTACAAAATATACTGCATATATCTGTGTGTGTGTGTGTTGAGTGTGTGTGTATTTCTCATTATTATTATTTATTGCTTAGCAGATGCCCTTAGCCAGGGCGACTTAGAATTGTTACAAGATATCACATTATTTTTACATACAATTACCCATTTATACAGCTGGGTTTTACTGGAGCAATATAGGTAAGGTACCTTGCTCAAGGGTACAGCAGCAGCGTCCCCACCTGGGATTAAAACACGACCCTCCAGTCAAGAGTCCAGAGCCCTAACCACTACTCCACTCTGCTGCCCATGTGTGTGCATGTGTGTATTCCTCGTGTGTGTGTGTATTCGTCATGTGTATGTGTGTGTATTCCTCGTGTGTGTGTATTCCTCGTGTGTGTGTATTGCTCGTGTGTGTCTCTGTGTCCCCTGTTTGTTACACACCCCTTGGCTGCAGCCCTGTCTCAAGCTCCTAACTAGCAGGGATGTGTTGGGCTCTCTTGAGTTTGTGGCATGCTGTTTGTGATGCTGTCACGCTGCCACAAACACAGAGCTGGGCTCGCTCCAGGACACGCCCGGCTCTTCACAAGAAACAAGCAAATCAACACAGTCACATGACTGCAGCTGGAAAGTCCCAGTGCAATGTGCTTTCACTTTCTCCAGTGCTGCTGAGGCAGGAGAGAGCGCCCCTGCAGGAGCAGACCAGCGCTCTCGCTCTCTCTGGCTCAAGCAGTGAATCAGCAGAACCTGTCGCCATTTTGTGTAATCACAGAGCCTTCGCAAGCACTAAAATGGAGGCTGAATGGGCGAGCCCAGTCCCAGTAACAGAGCTGCTTGTCTCCATTGTGTTCCTGAGAGTCCAGTCCCAATAGCAGAGCTGCTTGTCTCCATTGTGTTCTGAGCTGACAGTTTATCAGCTTGTTTATCTGCAAGCAGCTTCCCTGTTCTAATCACAATATCAACAAACAGCACCCAGGCTGTGTGCAGAACAACAAAGCCTGCCAGCTCTTCTGTGTGACATGAATAGTGTCTCCCCTGAATCAGAAGCAATGTGCACTCAGCTCAGGCTGTATGTGTGACAGACTCCTGAGCCCTGCTTTGCAATGTGCGCTCAGCTCAGGCTGTATGTGTCAGAGACTCCTGAGCCCTGCTTTGCAATGTGCGCTCAGCTCAGGCTGTATGTGTCACAGACTCCTGAGCCCTGCTTTGCAATGTGCACTCAGCTCAGGCTGTATGTGTGACAGACTCCTGAGCCCTGCTTTGCAATGTGCGCTCAGCTCAGGATGTGTGTGTCACAGACTCCTGAGCCCTGCTTTGCAATGTGCACTCAGCTCAGGCTGTATGTGTCACAGACTCCTGAGCCCTGCTTTGCAATGTGCACTCAGCTCAGGCTGTATTTGTGATAGACTCCTGAGCCCTGCTTTGCAATGTGCGCTCAGCTCAGGCTGTATGTGTCACAGACTCCTGAGCCCTGCTTTGCAATGTGCACTCAGCTCAGGCTGTATGTGTCACAGACTCCTGAGCCCTGCTTTGCATTGTGCGCTCAGCTCAGGATGTATGTGTCACAGACTCCTGAGCCCTGCTTTGCAATGTGCACTCAGCTCAGGATGTATGGGTGACAGACTCCTGAGCCCTGCTTTGCAATGTGCGCTCAGCTCAGGCTGCATGTGTCACAGACTCCTGAGCCCTGCTTTGCAATGTGCGCTCAGCTCAGGCTGTATGTGTCACAGACTCCTGAGCCCTGCTTTGCAATGTGCGCTCAGCACAGTCTGTATGTGTCACAGACTCCTGAGCCCTGCTTTGCAATGTGATCTCAGCTCAGGCTGTATGTGTCACAGACTCCTGAGCCCTGCTTTGCAATGTGCACTCAGCTCAGGTTGTATGTGTCACAGACTCCTGAGCCCTGCTTTGCAATGTGCACTCAGCTCAGGCTGTATGTGTCACAGACTCCTGAGCCCTGCTTTGCAATGTGCACTCAGCTCAGGCTGTATGTGTGACAGACTCCTGAGCCCTGCTTTGCAATGTGCACTCAGCTCAGGCTGTATGGGTGACAGACTCCTGAGCCCTGCTTTGCAATGTGCACTCGGCTCAGGCTGTGCTGTCCACAGGGTGCTGGCTGCTCACTGGGGACTCTGCCCTGGAAAGCCCCTGCAAGTTTGCTTTGCTGAGCAGGAGGAGCTGTGCTGCTTGTGTGTGGCAACAGCACCACCTACAGGCTTACTGCTCAGCTTTCTCATCACATGGCTTCTGGGAAATCAGAGCGAAACAATCACAGCCAGGTTGTTGCTTCGGGCACGGTGAATCAAGCTCAGCCAGGTTGTTGCTATGGGCACAGTGAATCAAGCTCAGCCAGGTTGTTGCTATGGGCACAGTGAATCAAGCTCAGCCAGGTTGTTGCTATGGGCACAGTGAATCAATCACAGCCAGGTTGTTGCTATGCGCACAGTGAATCAAGCTCAGCCAGGTTGTTGCTATGGGCACAGTGAATCAATCTCAGCCAGGTTGTTGCTATGGGCACAGTGAATCAAGCTCAGCCAGGTTGTTGCTATGGGCACAGTGAATCAAGCTCAGCCAGGTTGTTGCTATGGGCACAGTGAATCAAGCTCAGCCAGGTTGTTGCTATGGGCACAGTGAATCAAGCTCAGCCAGGTTGTTGCTATGGGCATGGTGAATCAAGCTCAGCCAGGTTGTTGCTATGGGCACGCAGTGTAGTTCACTGCTGGGGTGGGGTGCTGGTGTTTTGGGTGCGTTGATATGTAATAATGTGGCATTGATATGTAATAATGTGGCAGTCGACCCAGAAACTGCTGCCTGCTCTCTGTGACTTTATACGGGCCGATACAAACCAGCCAGCAGGAAACACAGCAGAAATACTGTTTCATTGAGGAGATCCACCTGCACCCAGGCAAGATTTATTATAAGAAGAACATAAGAAAAGTAACATACCCCGGCTGTGAATTAGAGCTATCAGTAACACCCCCACGACTGTGAATTAGAGCTATCAGTAACACACACACACACAACTGTGAATTAGTGCTATCAGTAACACACACACCCACAACTGTGAATTAGTGCTATCAGTAACACACACACCCACGACTGTGAATTAGAGCTATCAGTAACACACACACACACCCCCACGACTGTGAATTAGAGCTATCAGTAACACCCCCCCACGACTGTGAATTAGAGCTATCAGTAACATACACACACACCCCCACGACTGTGAATTAGAGCTATCAGTAACACACACACACACCCCACGACTGTGAATTAGAGCTATCAGTAACACCCCCCCCACGACTGTGAATTAGAGCTATCAGTAACACACACACACACCCCACGACTGTGAATTAGAGCTATCAGTAACACACACACCCCACGACTGTGAATTAGAGCTATCAGTAACACACACACACACCCCCACGACTGTGAATTAGAGCTATCAGTAACACACACACACACACACCCCCACGACTGTGAATTAGAGCTATCAGTAACACACACACACACAACTGTGAATTAGTGCTATCAGTAACACACACACCCACAACTGTGAATTAGTGCTATCAGTAACACACACACCCACGACTGTGAATTAGAGCTATCAGTAACATACACACACACCCCCACGACTGTGAATTAGAGCTATCAGTAACACACACACACACCCCACGACTGTGAATTAGAGCTATCAGTAACACCCCCCCCACGACTGTGAATTAGAGCTATCAGTAACACACACACACACCCCACGACTGTGAATTAGAGCTATCAGTAACACACACACCCCACGACTGTGAATTAGAGCTATCAGTAACACACACACACACCCCCACGACTGTGAATTAGAGCTATCAGTAACACACACACACACACACCCCCACGACTGTGAATTAGAGCTATCAGTAACACACACACACACCCCACGACTGTGAATTAGAGCTATCAGTAACACCCCCCCACGACTGTGAATTAGAGCTATCAGTAACACACACACCCCCACGACTGTGAATTAGAGCTATCAGTAACACACACACCCCATGACTGTGAATTAGAGCTATCAGTAACACCCCCCCCACGACTGTGAATTAGAGCTATCAGTAACACACACACCCCCACGACTGTGAATTAGAGCTATCAGTAACACACACACACACCCCACGACTGTGAATTAGAGCTATCAGTAACACCCCCCCCACGACTGTGAATTAGAGCTATCAGTAACACACACACCCCCACGACTGTGAATTAGAGCTATCAGTAACACACACACACACCCCACGACTGTGAATTAGAGCTATCAGTAACACACACACCCCATGACTGTGAATTAGAGCTATCAGTAACACACACACACACCCCACGACTGTGAATTAGAGCTATCAGTAACACACACCCCCACGACTGTGAATTAGAGCTATCAGTAACAACACACACACACCCCACGACTCTGAATTAGAGCTATCAGTAAGACACACACACCCCCCCCACGACTGTGAATTAGAGCTATCAGTAACACACACACACACCCCACGACTGTGAATTAGAGCTATCAGTAACACACACACCCCACGACTGTGAATTAGAGCTATCAGTAACACACACACACACCCCCACGACTGTGAATTAGAGCTATCAGTAACACACACACACACACCCCCACAACTGTGAATTAGAGCTATCGGGGGTGGGGTCTCATAAAACTATTTAAGAAACTATTTAAAAACTTGACCTCATTGCATTAATTTGAGCTTGTATTGTAGACGTTACAGTAAGGGCATTCAGAACAGAAAATAGGAGGCACTTTTTTACACAGAGAATTGTGAGGGTCTGGAACAAACTCCCCAGTAATGTTGTTGAAGCTGACACCCTGGGATCCTTCAAGAAGCTGCTTGATGAGATTCTGTGATCAATAAGCTGCTAACAACCAAACGAGCAAGATGGGCTGAATGGCCTCCTCTCGTTTGGAAACTTTCTTATGTTCTTAAGTAATAGAGCTATGCATCACACCCAGACTAGTGCTTTTCTTTCATGACATTGTGTGTGTGTGTGTGTGTGTGTGTGTGTGTGTGTGTGTGTGTGTGTGTGTGTGTGTGTGTGTGTGTGTGTGTGTGTGTGTGTGTGTGTGTGTGTGTGTGTGTGTGTGTGTGTGTGTGCACTGCAATAAGCTGTGGTAAAAATTGGTATCTCTTGAATATCATGTTTTGGCAGTGAGTATATCATATTACATTGAGAGTCATCTTGATCATTTTGACCTTACTAAAAACAAAAATTCATGAAAACCTTCTGCAACAAAAATACTCCTGCAGTCCTTTCTTAGAGCTTCTTAATGTATCTTCCACGGGTCTGCCTCCCCTTATCTTTTAAAACCAAAGTCCAGACTGGGTGCTAATATGAATCAGGGAGGACAGTGCAGGCTGGGTGCTAATATGAATAAGGGAGGACAGTCCAGGCTGGGTGCTAATATGAATCAGGGAGGACAGTGCAGACTGGGTGCTAATATGAATAAGGGAGGACAGTGCAGACTGGATTCTAATATGAATCAGGGAGGACAGTGCAGACTGGATGCTAATATGAATAAGGGAGGACAGTGCAGACTGGGCGCTATATCAAGCATATCCAGTATATTAGGAGATGCAGATGATATAAAGGAAGCTGTAAAGTACAATCTATAGGTCTTGATGATGTGAACCTATCTAGAGTGTAAAGTACAATAGCAATGCATTTGAGAGTTTAACACCAGAGATCCTTTATTTGAAGCCATGTATTGTGCACAGCTGAGCAGTGAAGACATTGTTACAGATCCATTAATAAAACGTGTGTGATCTTGTATTGCTTGTATCAGTGCCACTGTGTCACTTGTTTTCTAATGCATATTGGTGAATAAGCTCAGCAACATCATCTTTGCAGATTTTGATCCATCCATCTTGACGCATGTGATACACTGGAAAGAAAAGATGAAGACGGGCAAATTAAACAAGAACATTGCGATGATGACGGCATAATAACAGACATGAAACAGACTTCATCTGTTACACATAAAAACATAACATTGCACGGTAATGAAGAGCGTCATGAACTCCAGTCCTTCACGTTCCATTGGCTCCCACATTGCACTCTAAATCACACACATCCAATCACAGTGCAGCAGCTTCGAGGAAACAATAGGCTTCTGCAATGTGACTGGATGAGACGTGTCAATAAACTGAGGTCTGGTCATGTGATCACAATCCCTGCCAGGCAGTGCAGTGACGAGGGCCAGCAGCCGCTAAAGAGAGAGAGAAAACAGTGTGGCGCGACAGCCAACGCCCTGGACTAGCTGTGAAGAATCTCAAAGGATCAACATCGGGATTTTCTTCCTGTGCATCGGGATGCGGGACAGTTGCTAGGATATCAGGACTGTCCCGGCCATATAGGGACTGTTGGCATGTACACACGTGCTTGATTAAAGCGGCGTGGGGTACTTACAGTTGACCACCCCTCCAGAGTAAGCGTCTCTGTGGGTGGCGTGTGCGATCGCGCGCCGCCCAGATCATACGCCTCCTCCACAGACAGATCGTATCTGTAGCCGCTGTCTACAACTCCATAGGCGTAACTGCTGCCACAGCCAGTAGAAAACAGCTGTCCAGAGAGCCTGGTCCCATTGTCATCCACATAGTACAGCCCTGGCCCCTGAGCACAGCACAGCAAAACATTCACTCAGCATGCAGGAGTTTCTCAGTTAATAAGGTTATTTGTATTATCAGTTAAACTATCAACACATACTGTATGTAGTTTCTGATATTTAAAAAAATATATATCAAAGAAAATAAATCTGAAAACTAAAATATACAAGGTTAACTATATTCACTACACAATGGGAAAAAATTGAATGAAGAAAATAAACTCTGTAGTGTGCTTTTCTGCCTTCAAAACTGGTGGCAGTTACACTTTTGAGTAGACGCGTTGAAAATACTGCTCAAATGGTCATTAATATAAATGAACTATCAGACAGTTCTAAGGGTGGTGGTAGAAAACACATTGGCAAACAAATTTGCCAGTATCCACAAAATGAATGCAGGATAGCAAAAGGTCTCATTTTGTATTTATAGTCTCTCACTTTTATTTTCGATTGTGAAATAACAAAGCATAACTATACTGTACAATTATTCTAGGCAGTGTGAATGTGTTAGTGTAGCTCAGTGTGAATGCTGTTCATGTAGATCAGGCAGTGTGAATGCTGTTCATGTAGATCAGTGTGAATGCTGTTCAGGTAGATCAGTGTGAATGCTGTTCATGCAGATCAGTGTGAATGCTGTTCATGCAGATCAGTGTGAATGCTGTTCATGTAGATCAGTGTGAATGCTGTTCATGCAGATCAGTGTGAATGTTGTTCATGTAGATCAGTGTGAATGCTGTTCATGCAGATCAGTGTGAATGCTGTTCATGCAGATCAGTGTGAATGCTGTTCATGTAGATCAGTGTGAATGCTGTTCATGTAGATCAGTGTGAATGCTGTTCATGTAGATCAGTGTGAATGCTGTTCATGTAGATCAGTGTGAATGTGTTACTGTAGATCAGTGTGAATGCTGTTCATGTAGGTCAGTGTGAATGCTGTTCATGTAGGTCAGTGTGAATGCTGTTCATGTAGATCAGTGTGAATGCTGTTCATGTAGATCAGTGTGAATGCTGTTCATGCAGATCAGTGTGAATGCTGTTCATGCAGATCAGTGTGAATGCTGTTCATGCAGATCAGTGTGAATGCTGTTCATGCAGATCAGTGTGAATGCTGTTCATGTAGATCAGTGTGAATGCTGTTCATGTAGATCAGTGTGAATGCTGTTCATGCAGATCAGTGTGAATGCTGTTCATGTAGATCAGTGTGAATGCTGTTAGTGTAGATCAGTGTGAATGCTGTTCATGTAGATCAGTGTGAATGCTGTTCATGTAGATCAGTGTGAATGCTGTTCATGTAGATCAGTGTGAATGCTGTTCATGCAGATCAGTGTGAATGCTGTTCATGCAGATCAGTGTGAATGCTGTTCATGTAGATCAGTGTGAATGCTGTTCATGTAGATCAGTGTGAATGCTGTTCATGTAGATCAGTGTGAATGCTGTTCATGTAGATCAGTGTGAATGCTGTTCATGTAGATCAGTGTGAATGCTGTTCATGCAGATCAGTGTGAATGCTGTTCATGCAGATCAGTGTGAATGCTGTTCATGCAGATCAGTGTGAATGCTGTTCATGTAGATCAGTGTGAATGCTGTTCATGTAGATCAGTGTGAATGCTGTTCATGTAGATCAGTGTGAATGCTGTTCATGTAGATCAGTGTGAATGCTGTTCATGTAGATCAGTGTGAATGCTGTTCATGCAGATCAGTGTGAATGCTGTTCATGCAGATCAGTGTGAATGCTGTTCATGCAGATCAGTGTGAATGCTGTTCATGTAGATCAGTGTGAATGCTGTTCATGTAGATCAGTGTGAATGCTGTTCATGCAGATCAGTGTGAATGCTGTTCATGTAGATCAGTGTGAATGCTGTTCATGTAGATCAGTGTGAATGTGTTAGTGTAGATCAGTGTGAATGCTGTTCATGTAGATCAGTGTGAATGCTGTTCATGTAGATCAGTGTGAATGCTGTTCATGTAGATCAGTGTGAATGCTGTTCATGTAGATCAGTGTGAATGCTGTTCATGCAGATCAGTGTGAATGCTGTTCATGTAGATCAGTGTGAATGCTGTTCATGCAGATCAGTGTGAATGCTGTTCATGCAGATCAGTGTGAATGCTGTTCATGTAGATCAGTGTGAATGCTGTTCATGCAGATCAGTGTGAATGCTGTTCATGTAGATCAGTGTGAATGCTGTTCATGTAGATCAGTGTGAATGCTGTTCATGTAGATCAGTGTGAATGCTGTTCATGTAGATCAGTGTGAATGCTGTTCATGTAGATCAGTGTGAATGCTGTTCATGTAGATCAGTGTGAATGCTGTTCATGTAGATCAGTGTGAATGCTGTTCATGTAGATCAGTGTGAATGCTGTTCATGTAGATCAGTGTGAATGCTGTTCATGTAGATCAGTGTGAATGCTGTTCATGTAGATCAGTGTGAATGCTGTTCATGTAGATCAGTGTGAATGCTGTTCATGTAGATCAGTGTGAATGCTGTTCATGTAGATCAGTGTGAATGCTGTTCATGTAGATCAGTGTGAATGCTGTTCATGTAGCTCAGTGTGAATGCTGTTCATGTAGATCAGTGTGAATGCTGTTCATGTAGATCAGTGTGAATGCTGTTCATGCAGATCAGTGTGAATGCTGTTCATGTAGATCAGTGTGAATGCTGTTCATGTAGATCAGTGTGAATGCTGTTCATGTAAATCAGTGTGAATGCTGTTCATGTAGATCAGTGTGAATGCTGTTCATGTAGATCAGTGTGAATGCTGTTCATGTAGATCAGTGTGAATGCTGTTCATGTAGCTCAGTGTGAATGCTGTTCATGTAGATCAGTGTGAATGCTGTTCATGTAGATCAGTGTGAATGCTGTTCATGTAGATCAGTGTGAATGCTGTTCATGTAGATCAGTGTGAATGCTGTTCATGTAGATCAGTGTGAATGCTGTTCATGTAGATCAGTGTGAATGCTGTTCATGTAGATCAGTGTGAATGCTGTTCATGTAGATCAGGCAGGGCAGGGGTACCTGTTTGTCCCAGCCACAGATCATGCTTCCCATGGACAGCCCCATCCCTCTGTATTCACACATCATGTTGGAAAGCAGTTTCGAGGCAGCGCACACTGAGATGCGCTCTTTGTTTCGCAGTTTGAACAGCCTGCAGCGTTAGGAATGAAAAAAAAAACAGTAAGGGTTCCAAGTTATTTCAAGTTGAGAAATAACACAGCTCTAATACAAGACCCCTTTAAGTGTACAAGACACACCTTGAACCTACTGTATCATTAATACTGCAATGTGATGAGGAGGTCCCTGCAGGGCACACTGTATCATTAATACTGCAATGTGATGAGGAGGTCCCTGCAGGACACACTGTATCATTAATACTGCAATGTGATGAGGAGGTCCCTGCAGGACACACTGTATCATTAATACTGCAATGTGATGAGGAGGTCCCTGCAGGACACACTGTATCATTAATACTGCAATGTGATGAGGAGGTCCCTGCAGGACACACTGTATCATTAATACTGCAATGTGATGAGGTGGTCCCTGCATGATTTCCATTACATGAGAGTAGATGTTAAAACTTCATGCTGATTTGAACTTGGCTCTCGCCAAGATAAGCACCAACTAAGACGTAGCTTCACAGTAAACTAATGTGATCCATATGTGTCTCCATCCATTTGCGCTTCCTTCCATATGATGATGTAGATATCCTTCTGTCTGGTGTTGATGGCTGAAGTGTAATGCTGGCTCCAGGGATCAGCTTATTTTGCCTCCCTAGCGCATCAGCACACACAACGGCTGCGATGCTGGCTCGGGATCAACCATAGTGCGGTCTCCCCAGCGCATCAGCATGACAACCGTCTGGATTGAGCTAAGTAGGGTACATCTCTGGGGTCTTCAAGTGGGCACCTTCCATCCTCGGTGTTTCGTCGACTAGCCCACGACACCTCAAGAGGGCTCGACGGTGATTCTGGCGTCCCAGCATCACCCCCCCTCCGTCCCCCACTCAACTCAGCCCAGCTTACTTACCTGTATATCAGCCTTTCTTTCTTTCTATTATGCTTGAGATCCCCAGCCAGAATCTTTCCGTCTCAACCACAGCCAGTTGCTGCTCCTCTCTGCTGCTTCAGATAAGTTCTTCACTGTGCGACGCAACTCTTGGCCATTGAATCCGACATCTCTGAGAAACCGGGTTGTAGAGTGTGCCACAAATCCTCGACATCCCACTTCCACTGGGTAAACCCAGACT
Organism: Acipenser oxyrinchus oxyrinchus; assembly: GCA_030684275.1. Lineage (NCBI taxonomy): Eukaryota > Metazoa > Chordata > Actinopteri > Acipenseriformes > Acipenseridae > Acipenser > Acipenser oxyrinchus. The sequence goes on along the minus strand of CM060278.1, from coordinate 2,325,415 downwards.
CTCCATCCTCGCTGTTCCGCTTCAGTGGCTAGTTGAGCATACCGCAGTTTCTTCCTCTCATACGCCTCATCTACAGCATCCTCCCATGGCACTGTTAACTCCACCAGGTGAACAAGGCGTGCTGATCCAGACCACAAGACAATATCTGGTCGAAGGTTTGTGGTGGCAATCTCAGGTGGAAAAATAAGCCGTTGACCAACATCCGCCAGCATTTTCCAGTCTCTAGCAGCTTCCAGTTGTCCTGGGCGAGGATTGGTTTTAACACCTTTTCTTGGTGGTTGCTCTCCTGGGCGGAGGAATGTTGTCTTTTGTGTGTAATGTTTTGATGGAACAGGTGGCAACTTATTGGTCATGTTACGCTTGTCTTCCAATGCTAAGGCCACTGTATCATTAATACTGCAATGTGATGAGGAGGTCCCTGCAGGACACACTGTATCATTAATACTGCAATGTGATGAGGAGGTCCCTGCAGGGCACACTGTATCATTAATACTGCAATGTGATGAGGAGGTCTCTGCAGGACACACTGTATCATTAATACTGCAATGTGATGAGGAGGTCCCTGCAGGACACACTGTATCATTAATACTGCAATGTGATGAGGAGGTCCCTGCAGGACACACTGTATCATTAATACTGCAATGTGATGAGGAGATCCCTGCAGGACACACTGTATCATTAATACTGCAATGTGATGAGGAGGTCCCTGCAGGACACACTGTATCATTAATACTGCAATGTGATGAGGAG
>CM060278.1:2296559-2324165 GCA_030684275.1 Acipenser oxyrinchus oxyrinchus | reverse complement strand
TGAACACACACACACAGTATGTATCGTTGCAGTTCAACTGTACTGGACATTAACCTTCTATCATGTTTCTGAAACAATGTTAGGATATATAGAATTCATGCCCTTTAATGTAATCCTTGGAGATTTAAATAATAATACTAATGCATGTATTCTGGATTATTGTTTTCAGGGAAAAAATGAATAAGAATGAAAAAGAACCAAGTCAAGGAAAACGTGAAAGCAAAATAGGAAGAGGGAGCAATATATTCAGGAGGCAGCCGTGCTTACATTTATTTTTGAACACGTTAAGGTGCCAGTGTAAGATGTATATAAGTGAGTGCTTTTTCAGGTTCTGAGCACAACATATTTTCCTATTCAGGTTTCAGAGTCTTGACATAAGTACTTGTTTTCCTGCTGATGTTTGTATTACAGTTTTAAATAATAATAAAAAAAAGTTGAAAAAAAACATTCAGCTTGTCTTTCTTTCTTTAAAATGAATACATTTTGACGATCAAGCTAAAGAAGAAAACAACGAGCAATGGAAGATCTACACAGTTACATGTGGCAAAAACAAAACAAAAAACCCCTGAAAGTTTGCATAGACAGTAGTTTAAATATTTAATTCCATGAGCATGTTGGGTGCATCGTTGCTGAAAACATCGAAAGCAAACACTTCATTGTAAAACATGTTACACTTAAGAAAAGATCGTTTTGCCATTATCATAATTATGAAGGTATTCATGACTTTAGATTTGGGGCTGAAAATGGTTTATTGATAAGTTATAAAAAGTATACTTTATATACATGTATAATTATGTTATAGATTAGAATATTGCATCATATGTTATTAATATAGAGGAGGCTGTGTGGTCCAGTGGTTAAAAAAAGGGCTTGTAACCAGGAGCTCCCCGGTTCAAATCCCACCTCAGCCACTGACTCATTGTGTGACCCTGAGCAAGTCACTTAACCTCCTTGTGCTCCATCTTTCGTATGAGACGTAATTGTAAGTGACTCTGGAGCTGATGCATAGTTCACACACCCTAGTCTCTGTAAGTCGCCTTGGAGAAAGGCGTTTGCTAAATAAACAAATAATAATAATAAATTGTTAATAGAGTAAACAGTACTTTAATAGGGAACTTGACAGCATTTCTTATATACATTTATAGTTGTGTTATAGATTAGGGACCCCTATATTTTGCAAACCCTATAAAGTTTCCATAGGGGTTGCACAATATTGTATTATTATATTATAAATGAAAGACTTTGTAATAAAGGCTAATAGGAAAATATTTCACCAAAGAGGGTGGATGTCACGAGTGTGGGGAAGACTAAACAAACTGTGTTTTAAGGGGATTCATAAACCTGTAAGATCACAACATGAGGTACATCTGGAAGAATCTGCAAATGTGTGATTAAGAATTTGAGTGATATTAGCTGGATGGTTAATTGGAAAATAACTTACAATACTAGCAGTGGAAAGCTCTGTGTTGTATGATACAGTGAAACATGTTTCTTGCCATGGTGTACAGTACTGTGCAAAAGTTTTAGGCAGGTGTGAAAAAATGCTGTAAAGTAAGAATGCTTTCAAAAATAGACATGTTAATAGATTATATTTATCAGTTAACTAAATGCAAAGTGAGTGAACAGAAGAAAAATCTAAATCAAATCCATATTTGGTGTGACCACCCTTTGCCTTCAAAACAGCATCAATTCTTCTAGGTACACTTGCACAAAGTCAGGGATTTTGTAGGCATATAGTCAGGTGTATGATTAAACAATTATACCAAACAGGTGCTAATGATCATCAATTCAATATGTAAGTTGAAACACAATCATTAACTGAAACAGAAAGAGTTGTGTAGGAGGAATAAAACTGGGTGAGGAATAGCCAAACTCAGCTAACAAGGTGAGGTTGCTGAAGACCGTTTACTGTCAAAAGTCATACACCATGGCAAGACTGAGCACAGCAACAAGACACAAGGTAGTTATACTGCATCAGCAAGGTCTCTCCCAGGCAGAAATTTCAAGGCAGACAGGGGTTTCCAGATGTGCTGTCAAGCTCTTTGAAGAAGCACAAAGAAACGGGCAGCGTTGAGGACCGTGAGACGCGGTGGTCGGCCAAGGAAACTTACTGCAGCAGATGAAAGACACATCACGCTTACTTCCCTTGCAATCGGAAGATGTCCAGCAGTGCCATCAGCTCAAAATTGGCGAAAACAGTGGGACCCTGGTACACCCATCTACTGTCCGGAGAAGTATGGTCAGAAGTGGCCTTCATGGAAGACTTGCGGCCAAAAGCCATACCTCCGGCGTGGAAATAAGGCCAGCGACTCAACTATGCACGAAAACACAGGAACTGGGGTGCAGAAAAATGGCAGCAGGTGCTCTGGACTGATGAGTCAAAATTTGAAATATTTGGCTGTAGCAGAAGGCAGTTTGTTCGCCGAAGGGCTGGAGGCGGTACGAATGAGTGTCTGCAGGCAACAGTGAAGCATGGTGGAGGTTCCTTGCAAGTTTGGGGCTGCATTTCTGCAAATGGAGTTGGGGATTTGGTCAGAATTAATGGTCTCCTCAATGCTGAGAAGTACAGGCAGATACTTATCCATCATGCAATACCATCAGGGAGGCATCTGATTGGCCCCAAATTTAGTCTGCAGCATGACAATGACCGACCCCAAACATACAGCGAAAGTCATTAAGAACTATCTTCAGCGTAAAGAAGAACAAGGAGTCCTAGAAGTGATGGTATGGCCCCCACAGAGCCCTGATCTCAACATCATCGAGTCTGTCTGGGATTACATGAAGAGAGAGAAGCAACTGAGGCTGCCTAAATCCACAGAAGAACTGTGGTTAGTTCTCCAAGATGTTTGGGCCAACCTACCTGCCGAGTTCCTTCAAAAACTGTGTGCAAGTGTACCTAGAAGAATTGATGCTGTTTTGAAGGCAAAGGGTGGTCACACCAAATATTGATTTGATGTAGATTTTTCTTCTGTTCACTCACTTTGTATTTTGTTAATTGATAAATATAAACTATTAACATTTTTGAAAGCATTCTTACTTTACAGCATTTCTTCACACCTGCCTAAAACTTTTGCACAGTACTGTATGTTCTGAGGGTTATTAAAATGTGTCATTGTCATTCTAAGAGTATGTTCTGATAAACACAATTATTGTTAATGGCAATACTTAATTTACATCAACAGACACTGAATCAGAAAAAAGTAGTATTAAAATAGGCAGAATGAGGCTGGATTGTTTCATAATATCATCAATCAATAATTATTTTTAAAAATCGCCCTTTTCAGATTGGCAGCTATAGAAACAAATTACATATAAAGGTAGGGAATCAGAGTGCATTGTGGCCTGCTTTAACATAGTGAATGAAAGGTTCTTGGGGCACACCTGCTGCACACCCTGAACACCCTGCTGCACACTCTGAACACCCTGAACACCATGCTGCACACACTGAACACCCTGCTGCTCCACACCCTGCTGCACACCCTGAACACCCTGCTGCTCCACACCCTGCTGCACACCCTGCTGCACATGCTGAACACCCTGCTGCTGCACATCCTGCTGCACACCCTGAACACCCTGCTGCACACCCTGCTGCTCCACACCCTGAACACCCTGCTACACACTCTGAACACCCTGAACACTCTGCTGCGCACCCTGCACACCCTGCTGCTCACCCTGCACACCCTGCTGCTCACCCTGAACACCCTGCTGCACACCCTGAACACCCTGCTGCACACCCTGAACACCCTGCTGCACACCCTGAACACCCTGCTGCTCCACACCCTGCTGCACACCCTGAACACCCTGCTGCTCCACACCCTGCTGCACACCCTGCTGCACACCCTGAACACCCTGCTGCTCCACACCCTGCTGCACACCCTGCTGCACACCCTGAACACCCTGCTGCTCCACACCCTGCTGCACACCCTGAACACCCTGCTGCTCCACACCCTGCTGCACACCCTGCTGCACACCCTGAACACCCTGCTGCTCCACACCCTGCTGCACACCCTGCTGCACACCCTGAACACCCTGCTGCTCACCCTGAACACCCTGCTGCACACCCTGAACACCCTGCTGCTGCACACCCTGCTCCACACCCTGAACACCCTGCTGCACACCCTGAACACCCTGCTGCACACCCTGCTGCACACCCTGAACACCCTGCTGCTGCACACCCTGAACACCCTGCTGCACACTCTGAACACCCTGAACACCCTGCTGCGCACCCTGCACACCCTGCTGCACACCCTGAACACCCTGCTGCGCACCCTGAACACCCTGCTGCACACCCTGCTGCACACCCTGAACACCCTGCTGCTCCACACCATGCTGCACACCCTGAACACCCTGCTGCTCCACACCCTGCTGCACACCCTGCTGAACACCAAGTGTGTGGGATACTTTATGACAAAATGGAAAAGTAATTAAATAAATTAATACATACATAAATGAAGAAATTAAGAAATGATACATACATGAAGAAATGTCTATATGTATTTATTTCGACATTTATTTATTAATTAAAATATCCTCCATAAAATATCCTCCATAGAAGTGCCTCTTTCTGACAGAAATATTGTGATTGGCTGCCCTGACGGCTCTCAGCCAATAGGACGCGCAGCATCAGGAGGCTCCGGGCAGAATACAGTTTCACAGGTTGTGCTTCAAAAGCGAAACCAACTGCTGATAAAACAAACAAACGCACCGGTATTGCCAGGAATTGATAATGCAGAGAGAGACGTGTCGGGGACTCCCGACCTCTGAGTTTAAAATGCTGAGTCAAGCTAAAATAAACAAATAATGACAGAAGCAATATAATCAGACTCAGTAATCACGCAGAAGATGAGAGAGCTTCTCTCTAGATGTTTCTTTTATTTTAAATATAAAGTATGTATTACATATGGAATACAACATATAGGGGTTTATGAAATAACACTAGTTAGTATTTTGTTTGATGAGAAGGGGAATATATTCTTACAGTGATGAGAGGTGTGGCTCAGTATTTTTATTGATAATTATTATAATACTTGTTAGATGCCAGTAGTGTAGTTTCATAATAAGACACTATTTTGTAATGCAAACCCTTCCCTTGGTGTAGGTGTGTTTGTGTGTGTGGTGATGCAGTGGTATTATAGCATTCACTGAAAACCTACAGAGACACATCATTCAATGGGGTTTCGTTATTTTCTCTCCTCCAGTCTCTCTTTGTTATTTTCTCTCCTCCAGTCTCTCTCTGTTATTTTCTCTCCTCCAGTCTCTCTCTGTTATTTTCTCTCCTCCAGTCTCTTTGTTATTTTCTCTCCTCCAGTCTATCTCTCTGTTATTTTCTCTCCTCCAGTCTATCTCTCTGTTATTTTCTCTCCTCCAGTCTCTCTCTCTTTGTTATTTTCTCTCCTCCAGTCTCTCTCTCTCTGTTATTTTCTCTCCTCCAGTCTATCTCTTTGTTATTTTCTCTCCTCCAGTCTCTCTCTTTGTTATTTTCTCTCCTCCAGTCTCTCTCTCTCTGTTATTTTCTCTCCTCCAGTCTCTCTGTTATTTTCTCTCCTCCAGTCTCTCTCTGTTATTTTCTCTCCTCCAGTCTCTCTCTTTGTTATTTTCTCCCCTCCAGTCTCTCTTTGTTATTTTCTCTCCTCCAGTCTCTCTTTGTTATTTTCTCTCCTCCAGTCTCTCTTTGTTATTTTCTCTCCTCCAGTCTCTTTGTTATTTTCTCTCCTCCAGTCTATCTCTCTGTTATTTTCTCTCCTCCAGTCTCTCTCTGTTATTTTCTCTCCTCCAGTCTCTCTCTCTCTGTTATTTTCTCTCCTCCAGTCTCTCTCTCTGTTATTTTCTCTCCTCCAGTCTCTCTCTTTGTTATTTTCTCTCCTCCAGTCTCTCTTTGTTATTTTCTCTCCTCCAGTCTCTCTCTGTTATTTTCTCTCCTCCAGTCTCTCTCTCTCTGTTATTTTCTCTCCTCCAGTCTCTCTCTTTGTTATTTTCTCTCCTCCAGTCTCTCTCTCTGTGTTATTTTCTCTCCTCCAGTCTCTCTCTTTGTTATTTTCTCTCCTCCAGTCTCTCTCTCTCTGTTATTTTCTCTCCTCCAGTCTCTCTTTGTTATTTTCTCTCCTCCAGTCTCTCTCTCTCTGTTATTTTCTCTCCTCCAGTCTCTCTTTGTTATTTTCTCTCCTCCAGTCTCTCTCTCTCTGTTATTTTCTCTCCTCCAGTCTATCTCTTTGTTATTTTCTCTCCTCCAGTCTCTCTCTTTGTTATTTTCTCTCCTCCAGTCTCTCTCTCTCTGTTATTTTCTCTCCTCCAGTCTCTCTTTGTTATTTTCTCTCCTCCAGTCTCTCTCTGTTATTTTCTCTCCTCCAGTCTCTTTGTTATTTTCTCTCCTCCAGTCTCTCTCTGTTATTTTCTCTCCTCCAGTCTATCTCTCTGTTATTTTCTCTCCTCCAGTCTCTCTCTGTTATTTTCTCTCCTCCAGTCTCTCTCTTTGTTATTTTCTCTCCTCCAGTCTCTCTCTTTGTTATTTTCTCTCCTCCAGTCTCTTTGTTATTTTCTCTCCTCCAGTCTCTCTCTTTGTTATTTTCTCTCCTCCAGTCTCTCTCTTTGTTATTTTCTCTCCTCCAGTCTCTCTCTCTTTGTTATTTTCTCTCCTCCAGTCTCTCTCTCTCTTTGTTATTTTCTCTCCTCCAGTCTCTCTTTGTTATTTTCTCTCCTCCAGTCTCTCTGTGTTATTTTCTCTCCTCCAGTCTATTTCTCTGTTATTTTCTCTCCTCCAGTCTCTCTCTTTGTTATTTTCTCTCCTCCAGTCTCTCTCTCTGTTATTTTCTCTCCTCCAGTCTCTCTCTGTTATTTTCTCTCCTCCAGTCTCTTTGTTATTTTCTCTCCGCCAGTCTATCTCTCTGTTATTTTCTCTCCTCCAGTCTCTCTCTTTGTTATTTTCTCTCCTCCAGTCTCTCTCTGTGTTATTTTCTCTCCTCCAGTCTCTCTCTCTGTTATTTTCTCTCCTCCAGTCTCTCTTTGTTATTTTCTCTCCTCCAGTCTCTCTCTTTGTTATTTTCTCTCCTCCAGTCTCTCTCTTTGTTATTTTCTCTCCTCCAGTCTCTCTCTCTGTTATTTTCTCTCCTCCAGTCTCTCTCTCTCTTTGTTATTTTCTCTCCTCCAGTCTCTCTCTGTGTTATTTTCTCTCCTCCAGTCTCTCTCTTTGTTATTTTCTCTCCTCCAGTCTCTCTCTCTTTGTTATTTTCTCTCCTCCAGTCTATCTCTCTGTTATTATCTCTCCTCCAGTCTCTCTCTTTGTTATTTTCTCTCCTCCAGTCTCTCTTTGTTATTTTCTCTCCTCCAGTCTCTCTCTTTGTTATTTTCTCAAGCAGTTCAAATCAGGATTGTCACATAGTGCAGCTTGAGCTACGGCAGCTACAACACGCTGCTTCATAAGTGGCAGAACCAGCTGCAGCTCAGGTGGCTGCTGGGACATGAGCTTTTTATATAACAGCATGCTGCCATTTCACACACAAGAAAAGCTTGTAAAGTTTAAAAGTGTAATGTGAATCTCGTTTGTAAAGTTTAAAAGTGTAATGTGAATCTCGCTTGTAAAGTTTAAAAGTGCAATGTGAATCTCGCTTGTAAAGTTTAAAAATGCAATGTGAATCTCGCTTGTAAAGTTTAAAAGTGCAATGTGAATCTCGCTTGTAAAGTTTAAAAATGCAATGTGAATCTCTTGTAAAGTTTAAAAGTGCAATGTGAATCTCGTTTGTAAAGTTTAAAAGTGTAATGTGAATCTCGCTTGTAAAGTTTAAAAGTGCAATGTGAATCTCGTTGTTTAAAAGTGTAATGTGAATCCCGCTTGTTAATCTCAATACAGAGAGGCAGTGATGTTGTATGAACACAGATATGTTTTTATTCTGAACTCTGGTCTGTAGAACAATCCTTCCACACCCAGGTATGCCCTACCAGGAAGAGGCTGGTAACCTCTGAACCCAGACTCATACCCACATGCCAGCACACCCGCGGGATGCAGGAGCCTGTGAACTATAGTTACCATAGTCTCCCAGCGAGCATCTGTCCCAATTTACTAAAGTCCTTAAACAGTGTTTGTAGGATCCCTGTCCTCCCCCTGCCTGTCTGTTGCAGGTGTTGATGTTTTTTAGGAACAGCTCCACTAGAGTAAGAACAGGCAATATTAGGAGGCTGTGTGGTCCAGTGTTTAAAGAAAAGGGCTTGTAACCAGGAGGTCCCCGGTTCAAATCCCACCTCAGCCACTGACTCATTGTGTGACCCTGAGCAAGTCACTTAACCTCCTTGTGCTCCGTCTTTCGGGTGAGACGTAATTGTAAGTGACTCTGCAGCTGATGCATAGTTCACACACCCTAGTCTCTGTAAGTTGCCTTAGATAAAGGCGTCTGCTAAATAAACAAATAATAATAATAATAATAATAATAATAATAATAATAATAATAATAATAATAATAATATAGAAAAGGGCATTCTGCAGCTCCGTTCAGTTTCAGTACAAGCCCTGCAAATACATTGTCTCATGACAGATCCTGCTGCCATTGTAGCACAGAGCAGAGAAGCACAGCTTCAGGGAGCAGTGCTCTAGAGAGCTGCCCTGCTTCACGATGCTGTCGTCCTGCCAGAGCAGAGTGAGAGAGCTCTGAGAGCTGCTCTGCTTCACGATGCTGTCGTCCTGCCAGATCAGACTGAGAGAGCTCTGAGAGCTGCTCTGCTTCACGATGCTGTTGTCCTGCCAAAGACATGCTGCTACACAGCAAAGTGAGAGGAGACATGCTGCTACAAAGCAGGCTGTGCTGCTCCGGGTTTACCTTCTGCCTGGACTTTCCCTGCCTGCTTTCAGTCTCCCTCGCCTGGGCTGTGCAGCTCGGCTCCCCCTAGTGGAATCACTCTGCATTGCCCTGGCTCTGAGCGCAGCAGGCAGCCATTTCAGGAAGCATCGAGGCAGTGAGGGACAGCGCTCTGGTAAGAGAGGCTTGTTGTGGTTTGTCACGGGGCGTTGACTCATCTTAACAACTCATAATGTCAGCCTCGGTGTTGCTTATCTAATACAGACACACTTATTTTAATAAATAATGTACAAATGTATCAGATCCAGGGTTACTGGTTCAGTTGACAGGTTGACAGCGCGGAGTGGGGAGGCCTGTGTGCTGCATGCCTGCTGCATGTAAACAAACTGGCAAGCCAACAAGGTGTGTTTTAGAGGAGCAGAGTGAAGCACTGAGGCTGGTGCTGTTCCAGTGTGACTCTGTGACTCTGTGCCCGATGGGGGGAGCTTGTCTGTGTTGTTGCTGGGAGTGGCACGGCTGCTGCAATGCAGAAGGAAGCCTTTCACTCTGGCACAGATCCTCTGAAAACCACCCTGGAAAGTCCCTGCTACTCCGTGCTTTCAGTTCTGAAGTATTACATCACGCTGTTGTGTGCGTCCATTACCACAGCAACGCACTCTGGAGGAATCCACACGAGCAGGCAGGAGTCACATGACTTCAGGGAACTGGGAGCAGTGAAGGAACGCTCATGACTCTGAAGGGCTGCCTCAGTCCCTCCCTGCCCCCACTAGACAGACCTCTGCTCTGAGTCGTGCTGCAGCGTCCCCTGTGGTGACCACAAGCAACAACAAAGACCTTTCTTTGAACGTCTACAAACACCACACAACAAACACATGCACAATAAGAACTGGGCTTCATTGCTCAGGTTTGCAGCTTGTTGTAAATTGTTGGATTTTAGTCCAAAGGGTGTCCATTGAAAAGGTACAATATACAGGTAGTGTCCTATAGAAAGAGTACAGACAGTGTAATATCACCCTAGAGTGTACTGAACACAAGAGTACAGACAGTGTAATATCACCCTGCAGTGTACTGAACACAAACAAAAGAGTATAGACAGTGTAATATCACCCTAGAGTGTACTGAACACAAGAGTATAGACAGTGTAATATCACCCTGCAGTGTACTGAACACAAACACAAGAGTATAGACAGTGTAATATCACCCTAGAGTGTACTGAACACAAGAGTATAGACAGTGTAATATCACCCTGCAGTGCACTGAACACAATCAGTCGTATATTATTTTGAGTTTAGTATTGGTCATTGCTTTTTATCTTAACCCTTGGAGTGACAGACATCTTTCCATGTATGTATTGCAGGACAAAGCTGTTGCATCCCAGCATTTCAATCCACATGTAGAAATTGCACGGTCGTTTTGTTCAGCTTTCAGTGCCTCGAGGAACCAGATTGTGACCGAAACGCCTGCTTGTTGTTCATGTGCATATCACCAAGGAAGGGAAAAGCTTGAGAATACTGTTTAAGAAAAAACAAACGACACTGAGATCCTGAAACAGGTTCTGCTTCCCTGACAAACGAAGAAGAGCATTCCATAACGTAAGAGCTCTGTAAGAAAAACCCTGCCTCCCGTGTTTCTCCTGTAACAACTGTAAGTCACCTGGATAAGGGTGTCTGCTAAGAAATAAATAAATAAATAACTGCTGTTCAGTCCTCTGGGGTTGGTTAAGCTGTGCTGGGGTGAAGGTATCTGCACAGGAACACACTGACTGAAATGTGGTCTGAGATAATGCAGCTACTGGAAACCCCACTCATGATTTCCATTGCATGAGAGTAGATGTTAAAACTTCATGCTGATTTGAACTTGGCTCTCACCAAGATAAGCACCAACTAAGACGTAGCTTCACAGTAAACTAATGTGATCCATCTGCGTCTCCATCCATTTGCGCTTCCTTCCATATGATGATGTAGATATCCTTCTGTCTGGTGTTGATGGCTGAAGTGTAATGCTGGCTCCAGGGATCAGCTTATTGCCTCCCTAGCGCATCAGCACACACAACGGCTGCGATGCTGGCTCCGGGATCAACCACAGTGCGGTCTCCCCAGCGCATCAGCATGACAACCGCCTGGATTGAGCTAAGTAGGGTACATCTCTGGGGTCTTCAAGTGGGCACCTTCCATCCTCGGTGTTTCACGACTAGCCCACTCACACCCTCAAGAGGGCTCGACGGTGATTCTGGCATCCCAGCATCACCCCCCTCCGTCCCCCACTCAACTCAGCCCAGCTTAATTTCAATGACTTGTGCAGTGATATTCTTGCAATAATAAACAGCTCTCTTGAAACAGGAATGGTGCCAGTTCAATTTAAACTGCTGTAATAAAGCCTTTGCTTAAGAAGCCTAACCTAGACAGCTCAGTGCTGAATCATTTTATTCCTATTTCCCATCTGCCTTTTCTTGTAAAGGTCCTTGAAAAAATAATGCTAAAACAATTAAACAAACACCTGATCTCTAACAACATTTATGAAAAGTTTCAGTCAGGTTTCCGTTCTTACCATAGCACAGAAACTGTCTTATTAAAAGTAACGAATGAACTGTTGATAAAAGCAGATTCAAACACAGTGAGAGCAGGGGAGGGGGCAGGTATTAACACAGTGAGAGCAGGGGAGGGGTATTAACACAGTGAGAGCAGGGGAGGGGACAGGTATTAACACAGTGACAGCAGGGGAGGGGGCAGGTATTAACACAGTGAGAGCAGGGAGGGGCAGGTATTAACACAGTGAGAGCAGGGGAGGGGGCAGGTATTAACACAGTGAGAGCAGGGGAGGGGTATTAACACAGTGAGAGCAGGGGAGGGGGCAGGTATTAACACAGTGAGAGCAGGGGAGGGGTATTAACACAGTGAGAGCAGGGGAGGGGCAGGTATTAACACAGTGAGAGCAGGGGAGGGGGCAGGTATTAACACAGTGAGAGCAGGGGAGGAGGCAGGTATTAACACAGTGAGAGCAGGGGAGGGGTATTAACACAGTGAGAGCAGGGGAGGGGGCAGGTATTAACACAGTGAGAGCAGGGGAGGGGGCAGGTATTAACACAGTGAGAGCAGGGGAGGGGTATTAACACAGTGAGAGCAGGGAGGGGCAGGTATTAACACAGTGAGAGCAGGGGAGGCAGGTATTAACACAGTGAGAGCAGGGGAGGGGCAGGTATTAACACAGTGAGAGCAGGGGAGGGGCAGGTATTAACACAGTGAGAGCAGGGGAGGGGCAGGTATTAACACAGTGAGAGCAGGGGAGGGGCAGGTATTAACACAGTGAGAGCAGGGGAGGGGCAGGTATTAACACAGTGAGAGCAGGGGAGGGCAGGTATTAACACAGTGAGAGCAGGGGAGGGGCAGGTATTAACACAGTGAGAGCAGGGGAGGGGCAGGTATTAACACAGTGAGAGCAGGGAGGGGCAGGTATTAACACAGTGAGAGCAGGGAGGAGGCAGGTATTAACACAGTGAGAGCAGGGGAGGGGTATTAACACAGTGAGAGCAGGGAGGGGCAGGTATTAACACAGTGAGAGCAGGGGAGGCAGGTATTAACACAGTGAGAGCAGGGGAGGGGCAGGTATTAACACAGTGAGAGCAGGGAGGGGGTATTAACACAGTGAGAGCAGGGGAGGCAGGTATTAACACAGTGAGAGCAGGGAGGGGCAGGTATTAACACAGTGAGAGCAGGGGAGGGGCAGGTATTAACACAGTGAGAGCAGGGGAGGCAGGTATTAACACAGTGAGAGCAGGGGAGGGGCAGGTATTAACACAGTGAGAGCAGGGGAGGGGCAGGTATTAACACAGTGAGAGCAGGGGAGGCAGGTATTAACACAGTGAGAGCAGGGGAGGGGCAGGTATTAACACAGTGAGAGCAGGGAGGGGCAGGTATTAACACAGTGAGAGCAGGGAGGGGCAGGTATTAACACAGTGAGAGCAGGGGAGGGGCAGGTATTAACACAGTGAGAGCAGGGGAGGCAGGTATTAACACAGTGAGAGCAGGGGAGGGGCAGGTATTAACACAGTGAGAGCAGGGGAGGGGCAGGTATTAACACAGTGAGAGCAGGGAGGGGCAGGTATTAACACAGTGAGAGCAGGGAGGGGCAGGTATTAACACAGTGAGAGCAGGGGAGGGGTATTAACACAGTGAGAGCAGGGAGGGGCAGGTATTAACACAGTGAGAGCAGGGAGGGGCAGGTATTAACACAGTGAGAGCAGGGGAGGGGCAGGTATTAACACAGTGAGAGCAGGGAGGGGCAGGTATTAACACAGTGAGAGCAGGGGAGGGGCAGGTATTAACACAGTGAGAGCAGGGAGGGGTATTAACACAGTGAGAGCAGGGAGGGGCAGGTATTAACACAGTGAGAGCAGGGAGGGGCAGGTATTAACACAGTGAGAGCAGGGGAGGGGCAGGTATTAACACAGTGAGAGCAGGGGAGGGGCAGGTATTAACACAGTGAGAGCAGGGAGGGGCAGGTATTAACACAGTGAGAGCAGGGAGGGGCAGGTATTAACACAGTGAGAGCAGGGAGGGGCAGGTATTAACACAGTGAGAGCAGGGGAGGGGCAGGTATTAACACAGTGAGAGCAGGGGAGGGGCAGGTATTAACACAGTGAGAGCAGGGGAGGGGCAGGTATTAACACAGTGAGAGCAGGGGAGGGGCAGGTATTAACACAGTGAGAGCAGGGGAGGGGTATTAACACAGTGAGAGCAGGGGAGGGGCAGGTATTAACACAGTGAGAGCAGGGGAGGGGCAGGTATTAACACAGTGAGAGCAGGGGAGGGGTATTAACACAGTGAGAGCAGGGGAGGGGCAGGTATTAACACAGTGAGAGCAGGGGAGGGGCAGGTATTAACACAGTGAGAGCAGGGGAGGGGCAGGTATTAACACAGTGAGAGCAGGGAGGGGCAGGTATTAACACAGTGAGAGCAGGGAGGGGGCAGGTATTAACACAGTGAGAGCAGGGGAGGCAGGTATTAACACAGTGAGAGCAGGGTAGGGGTATTAACACAGTGAGAGCAGGGGAGGGGGCAGGTATTAACACAGTGAGAGCAGGGGAGGGGTATTGACACAGTGAGAGCAGGTTAGGGGGACAGATATTAACACAGTGAGAGCAGGGGAGGGGCAGGTATTAACACAGTGAGAGCAGGGAGGGGGCAGGTATTAACACAGTGAGAGCAGTGAGAGCAGGGGAGGTATTAACACAGTGAGAGCAGGGGAGGGGCAGGTATTAACACAGTGAGAGCAGGGGAGGGGCAGGTATTAACACAGTGAGAGCAGGAGAGCAGGGGAGGGTATTAACACAGTGAGAGCAGGGGAGGGGGCAGGTATTAACACAGTGAGAGCAGGGGAGGGGGCAGGTATTAACACAGTGAGAGCAGGGAGGGGTATTAACACAGTGAGAGCAGGGAGGGGCAGGTATTAACACAGTGAGAGCAGGGGAGGGGTATTAACACAGTGAGAGCAGGGGAGGGGGCAGGTATTAACACAGTGAGAGCAGGGGAGGGGCAGGTATTAACACAGTGAGAGCAGGGGAGGGGCAGGTATTAACACAGTGAGAGCAGGGGAGGGGCAGGTATTAACACAGTGAGAGCAGGGGAGGGGTATTAACACAGTGAGAGCAGGGGAGGGGTATTAACACAGTGAGAGCAGGGGAGGGGTATTAACACAGTGAGAGCAGGGGAGGGGGCAGGTATTAACACAGTGAGAGCAGGGGAGGGGGCAGGTATTAACACATTGAGAGCAGGGGAGGGGTATTAACACAGTAAGAGCAGGGGAGGGAGTATCCTGCCTGGCATGGTGAATGTGTTTCTCTCTTAGCTGAATTGCTGTGTGTGTAATCCTCTATTTTTTTCCTATTACTGCCTTTGCAGTTAAAATAATAATATAAAAAGCAGTACACTTTTATTCCTGTCTAACACACTGCAGCTCCTTGAGCCTGTGCTCCCCTCTGCATACGCTGCTCCGTTGTGTGACTGCACGCGGTCCAGAACCAGGTTATCGCCGCTCTGCACCATGGTGCAGCACCGCGCGCCCCTGTACTGCTGTCCTGATTGCCTACCACAGCCACTCGAGCCTGTGTATCCTCCCTGGTGTATGCTGTGGCTCCGGGTTGTGTTGACGCCACATGGTTAAGACTGGGTGCCTCTCAGTGCTTCGGTGCCCTCGGTGTTTAGATGCTCCGTGCCTCGGTGCTTAGCGCCACAGCATGTCAATAACACCTGCACTCGGTGCCCCGATCCTTCAGTGCATCAGTACTGTATTCTGCCTCACTCAGTGTCCTCGGTGCTTCTGCACCCTTGGTGCCTGAGTGCTTCAACACACGGCTGAGTCGTGCAGCGTGTTGGAGCCCCTGGCCAGGCAGCAGGCTCAAGCCCTTGCTCTGGCCCCAGCTCAGCCGATAATGCCGGCCCCGGAGCTGACCCCGCCTGCACCAGTGGTTGCCCCTGATGTTACAGAACCCGATGTCAGCATTGGTGAGGAGGACCATGATGCGATTCTATCGCAGCCTCATGGGAAGGTGGCTCCTTCCTTCAGAAGCAGCCCCTGATGGCCGTAGCTTCGTCAGCCATCCAGCTTCACATGCGCCCACTTCAAGCGTGGCTCAATGCCTTTTGGCTACAACAGTCTATACTCGCCTATGCTGGAAAGCGCTACACTGGAGGAGACAAGCCCCTCACCTGAGCGAAGTCTTAAGGATGGGAGTGATTTACAACCGTCAACTGGTGACAACAGAGACATACGACTCCGGTTGGGGGGCGGTCTGGACAGGCAGCGGAGTCCGCGGATCCTGGTCAGGTCGCTGGACGTCCCTGCACATAAACGCGCTAGAGCTGAGAGCGGTCCACCTCGCACTACAACATTTCCTCCCTGTGCTCCACAACAAACATGTCCTTGTCCACAAGGACAATGTCTCAGTAGTTGCGTACGTGAACCACCAGGGAGGGCTTCAGTCCCCGGGGTTACACCGCATAGCCTTTCGGCTGCTGATCTGAGCACAGAGGCACTTCCTGTCCCTCCGGGCTATCCATCTCCCGGGAGTGGTGAACTGGGCGACGGACCTCCTCTCCAGGGAGGGTCCTCACCCGTCAGAATGGCGACTGCACCCTCAGGTGGTGCAGCATATTTGGGAACGCTTCGGGGAAGCCCATGTCGACCTCTTTGCCACGGAAGAGACGAACCATTGCCCCCTGTAGTTCTCCCTCTGCAGCTGGAGAGGTCCACTAGGTGTTGACCAGGTGGCCAAGGAGAATCTTGTTTTCGAACCTCTGCCAGCTGCTGCAGGGCCAGTCCTGGGAGATCCTGCTGCGCATGGATCTCCTCAGCCAGGTGAGAGGCACCCTCTGGCACCCAGAACCGGGCAGACTCCAACTGTGGGTCTGGCCCCTGAACGAGACCGTCTGTTCGCCTTAAGGCTCTCAGACGCAGTCGTCAGTACACTGCAGAACGCTAGGACTTCTTCCACGAGAGCATTGTATGCTTACAAGTGGAAATATTTTCAAAACTGGTGCATGGCTGGAGGCCATGATCCCATGTATTGCCCTATAGCAGTTATTTTACAGTTTCTGCAAGATCTGCTAGAGGCAGGTAAATCCCCCTCTACGTTGAAAGTGTACCTAGCAGCCATATCTGCTTGCCATGTTCCCATTGACTCAGTGTCCCCGGGCGCACATATTCTGGTGACCCGGTTTCTAAAGGGTGCTCAGTGGTTGCGTCCTCCTATAAAGGACGTCCTCACCGAGTGGAGTCTAGACGTGGTACTGGAGGCTCTCACTAAGGCCCTGTTTGAGCCCATAGATACCATACAGTTGAAATATCTCTATGAAGACAGCCTTTCTGTTAGCTATCACCTCCGCTAAGCAGGTCAGTGAGCTACAGGCTCTGTCAGTGCACAGTTCCTTTATGTGTGTTTGGGACAATGGAAACAGGGTATCGTTGCGCATGAACCCTACTTTCCTCCCTAAGGTGATTACAGCTTTTCACTTGAATCAGTCAGTGGAACTAGAGGCTTTCCATCCCCCTCCCTTTGCGGAGGAGACGGATAGGAGATTGAATTCCCTCTGCCCTGTCGACTGTCCCATTGGATTGTGGACACGGTCTCGACTGCATATACTAATGCCGGCCTACCCCCACCTGGGAGGAGGGCCGCGCACTCTACCAGAGGTGTGGCTACGTCATGAGCCCTCTTCAGAGGTGTCTCGTTGACCGATATATGTACTGCAGCTAGCTGGACTACCCCGCATACGTTTACCAGGTTCTACCGACTTAATGTCGTAGATCCCTCTATGCCTTCAATAGGCACCAGGGTCCTTCAGGTTGCACTCTCACACTACCAACACTAGATGGCGGTAGCGGGATGTCCCTCAGATGCTGTCCGCTCATTCTCCCTCACGATGGCTCTGGAATACTTTCCCAAAAGTATTGTTTTGGCGGTCATCTTCGAATTGAAAGGGAATGATAGGTTACGAATGTAACCCCGGTGCCTTGTGAGGTCGCATCACTCAGAGACTGAGTGAAAGAGACTGACGTCTCCGTGCAGTGGCTATTTATTACCTATATATAGAACTACAGTTTTTTACAATGGCTTTGACTCATTTTTCAATACAGCATTCCAATTTGCACAACTCTTAACACAAGATGCTGAACTGCTCATTTTAGGGTCAAAATCACATGCAGAGTGCAAAATAAATACTACTGTGTCAAATGAGATAAATACATCATGCAAAAGCAAATCATAGCACCAAAACATCAGATGCTTTGATCACTGAAGTTTAATCATTGAAGCATTGCTAAATAAAACACCCATTAGCAAATAATGCTGTCAAACACAAAATAATTCAAATCAAAACAAAGTCTAAAAGTGTCATTTGCTCATATTCAAATGATCAACATTACAATGAGCAAAATGATAGCAACCTACAGAATAAAACATATTCTAAATAATGTACAGTAAGCATTCAGTGATATTCTACACAAGTATCAAATATTATGTATCAGTCCAAAGATGACCAAAACCCAAACTACTGATCAAAATCCTGTATCCATTGCAAAATGAATGCAGTGGAGTCAAGCATGCAACAATAAAGACACCAAAAGCTAAACATGTGTCCAGAACATCAGAAACTTTGTTTGAACATTTTCTTTTTAATCTTTGAAACACAATAACATAAATGAGTCCTACAGTAACATTAACAAATACTGCTGTTGGAAAAAAAAAACTACAGTAATAGAAAGCTAATGTAAAGTATGCTGACATTTTGTTTTAAAAAGTATAATACATAAATTAATCAAAATTACAAATGAACAAAATCTACTTACAGTAACTATAGATTATTAGATATACTGTAACATGCATTCACTGATATTGACATCAATGATCTATTCTCTGCTCTGCATTTGGCCAAAGATTTTCATCAACATCACAGTTTATGTTTTCATTAGCAAGGCACAGAGGAAAGTATCTTTTGGAGTGCCTTATCCAAGCCTGGCTCTGCTGTGCTGTTATATCCTCACATGTCTCATCCATGGCTTGGGTGAGTGTGGCCTGCTGGTAAGGGTTACTCTCATAGACCTTCCACCTCCACGCAGAAAAGAACTCCTCAATGGGGTTCAGAAATGGGGAGTATGGTGGCAACAACATGGTTTGGAATTCTGTTTGTGCTGCAAACCACTCTCGCACAATATGGAAATTCACATTGCCCCAAACTTTGACAGATGTAGTTGCTGCATGTGGTTGTACGAGGCGATTGTGAAACACATCCAGAAAATGGCCCAATGACTGGGTCTCTGCCCACAACACCATTGTCAGAAATTGCTGCACACATGGTTATATTTCCACCATGCTGTCCGGTCACATTCACAGTGGCTCGTTGTCCAATGACATTCCGACCCTGTCGTCGACGTTTGGCCAGGTTGAAGCCTGCCTCATCCATGTAGATGAATTCGTGGTGGTTGACCCCTGCGTCCAATTCCATCATTCTCTGAACAACAAGGATAATGCATGTGATTTACAGTAGATTCTGCCATATTACAATCACAGAGCAATGTTTAGAGCTTGTCCATTGTACTGTAGAACAATGGCCACTAAGCAAAAGAATATGTACAATGATGCAAAATGATGTACCACTAAGCACCACCGTGTTCATACCACCACTAGAATACTTGCAACATTACTGTATACTCACTTGAACATATCCACGTTGTAATGCCTTGAGACTCTGTCCTCATTTCTTTGGAAAGGAACCAAATATATCTGCTTCATAGATATTTGGTGCCTTTTCAGAATGCGTGCTATAGTGGTAGTGCTGATGGTCTCAACCCCTTGGAATGTTTCATTATTTCCTAAGATGTGTGCCACCACCATGTCCACAATGCCCATCTCCTGCTGAGCAGTAAGGATGCCCCCTCGCCCTCCAGAGGAAGGATGCCCCCTCGCCCTCCAGAGGAAGGATGCCCCCTCGCCCTCCAGAGGAAGGATGCCCCCTCGCCCTCCAGAGGAAGGATGCCCCCTCGCCCTCCAGAGGAAGGTCTTCTTTCGGTTCTGCAAGACAAAACTTTGACATCAGCACAAAATATATACAATGAGTAACATTGAGTAATTACTGTAAAGAATAACATTAGAATTCTGCCCACATACCTATTTTCAGCACAAAATGTCCGGATAATTGATGCAACCGTTGACCGTTTGAGGTTTGGTTGGACCGTGCAACCAGCCACTGCCATAGTTGAACCCCTGTTTATAACAAGATCAACCACTGTAGCTCTGATTTCATTGGACACTGTAATGCGCCTTTCTTGTTGACCGCGACCGCGACCACGACCACGACCATGACCACGACCACGACCACGACCACGACCACAATCAGCAACTTCCTCTAGCTCCATTTTAACTACTACTGCCATTTCCTCAGAGCTTTATGTAGTGATGAAATAATGATCAATTAAGCTGTCTTGCATTCTCACATAGAGAAAGATATTTGCAATTATGACCCCCAATTGTTATCAGGTGATCAAATAGTTAAGAACTCTACCAGATAAGTGTTAGCATTTGACATAAGTCCTAATGGTTGACAGGGCAGCTTTATGATTGGAAGAGGTGATTTACAGTTATGCATGTTGTATGTTAGCATGGAAAAATGTGTCTAAACGGTTGCATTTTACCCCTCAGTTTGTCATCTTGTGTTAAGAGTTGTGCACATTGGGTCGCTGTATTGAAAAATGAGTCAAAACAATCGGAAAAAACTGTAACACATTACCACATGAAGTGGAATGAAACCTGCTGAATAAGGTTACGTTAGCATATTGAATTACACACCGCTTTGTAGTTTTCCATATAAGGACAAAAATTTAAAAAATGTGACATTTCAAAATCTAACATGAAATACTGTACTACTATTATGGCTTCCGGTAGACTTTTGCAATATCGTTTTGTAGTTTCTTTGATTACATGATAAATAAAATATATATTATGTTCATATATTTTGTTTTACTTTTTTTATTTAATTATATCTCCGTCCTAAAACTGTAGGTGCTGCAAAACCTTTGGCCAGAGCGGTTCTTAAAACTGAATCAGAACAGGATCGCTTGGCAAAAATTGAAAGTTTCTAGAGATATTTGTATTTTGTTCTGGCTACGCCAGTGGAAACACTTCTGTGAACCAAATCGGCTTTGTGCTTTTGGGCCCCCTGCCCGGAGACTGCTGATGCTGCGCATCCTATTGGTTGAGAGCCATCATAACTGGACAGAACCGCGAAGAACTGTTCAGTGTGTAACTGTGAGTGTACCGAGGCTGATCCACTAGGACTGTTCTGAAATCTACTCATTATCCGCGGAAATTGAGTTTATTTTGTATTACTGTGATGTCTGAAGAGTATCGGAGATG
Source organism: Acipenser oxyrinchus oxyrinchus (assembly GCA_030684275.1). NCBI lineage: Eukaryota > Metazoa > Chordata > Actinopteri > Acipenseriformes > Acipenseridae > Acipenser > Acipenser oxyrinchus. Next base: position 2,303,477 of record CM060278.1, on the reverse strand, counting down.
TTGAGGGTGGTTGTGTTGGGGATCCTGTGCTGGGCTCATGCTGGGTCTGCTGCAGGTGAGTTTACAATCCTATCAGCATATTAATAATAATAATAATAATAATAATAATAATAATAATAATAATAATAATAATAATAATAATAATAATAATGTCTTACAATCCCATCACAATCATGGGGCCTAACTTTGTGTATGGTGGTGGTGGGGGGGGTTGTAGTGAGCTGACATTGGGTTTGGGGTTTTCTGTTTTGTTTTTATTAAAAAGCTCTGGTAAACCTCATTTTTACTCTTCAACCTTTTTCAAGTTACTCTTTTCTAATAGTAAACTCACACAATTGGGCAGGTGCTTCAACATAAAATGTAGAATATTTACACAATGCTGAAGCTGGCTCCTTATTCTCCAGCTTCTTATTCGCATCCCGCAAATGTAACACAAATTGAATAAGTAGCTGGGGTATTTCAGGGGTTAAATCACTCTGGGCCCCTTATTGCAAAGCTGATTCTCACACAGGTAGAACCTCATGTGTATTTATCCTGGCCCAAAACGGATTTGATACAAAAACGCTGGGCAAACATGGCAGATAGCAAGTTGTCATGAGGTCTGGTGCAGTATTTCAAAGTAGATATCCAGTGGAAGCCCTGTACGTGATCCATATGTATTCTTCCCTGTCTAATTATTTGTTTGTCTTTTTTATCTTGTCTGATAATCCATTTTAAGAAATGCAACCTTAGTGCTTTTCCCATGTAAGTACACTGCTGTGCAGAAGTCTTAGACATGTTATTTATAGAAATGCGCTTTACTTGCTCTTATCTGCTCCCTATTTTACTGCATTTAATCCTGTACTTTAGATTACTGTAATCTGTCACAAGTGTTATTTAATCTGTATTATTTTGCATTTAATTATATCCTGATGTAACTTTCACTGACACTGTTATCTGCTCCGTCATTGAATCGTATTTTGTCACACTTGTACTTGCTAGAACCGAAGTGATTGTATTTATGTTGCTCTTAATTGTATTATTACTTGTACTGTGATTCTTGAAATGTATTTTTGTTTACGACTGTAAATCGTCCTTGACAAGGGCGTCTGCTAAGAAATAAATAATAATAAATATTTATAGAACGGGGTCTCCCCTCCGCCCCTGTGTCTTATGTGTGTTATTTTGTATTTGTTTGTTTTATGATTTATGTATTTAAATATGACGGTGAAGCGCTGTATGTTTTGTTTTTGTTTTTATTTTAAAAGGTGTTCTGGCAGAGGTGAGATTAGTGATCATCCTCTGCCAGGAGTAATTAAAAACCTTGTGCAGAAGGTGGCCATCTCCTGAGTTAATTAAATGATTAATTTGTTGCTAAATCAGGAGATGGTCACCTGCATATAAACCTGCAGCTCTCTGCACTCGTGGTGGGTTGTTCAGAGGAGAGAAAGGAGTGAAAGCGAAATTAATTAATTAATTAATTAAATCATAAGAAAGTTTATAAACGAGAGGAGGTCATTCAGCCCATCTTGTTATTTTGGTTGTTAGTAGCTTATTGATCCCAGAATCTCATCAAGCAGCTTCTTGAAGGATCCCAGGGTGTCAGCTTCAACAACATTACTGGGGAGTTGATTCCAGACCCTCACAATTCTCTGTGTAAAAAAGTGCCTCCTATCTTCTATTTTCTGTTCTGAATGCCCCTTTATCTAATCTCCACTTGTGACCCCTGGTCCTTGTTTCTTTTTTCAGGTCAAAAAAGTCCCCTGGGTCGACATTGTCTATACCTTTTAGGATTTTGAATGTTTGAATCAGATCACTGCGTAGTCTTCTTTGTTCAAGACTGAATAAATTCAATTCTTTTAGCCTGTCTGCATACAACATGCCTTTTAAACCCGGGATAATTCTGGTTGCTCTTCTTTGCACTCTTTCTAGAGCAGCAATATCCTTTTTGTAACAAGGTGACCAGAACTGAACACAATATTCTAGGTGAGGTCTTACTAATGCATTGTAAAGTTTTAACATTACTTCCCTTGATTTAAATTCAACACTTCTCATAATATATCCGAGCATCTTGTTGGCCTTTTTTATAGCTTCCCCAAGTTGTCTAGATGAAGACATTTCTGAGTCAACATAAACTCCTAGGTCTTTTTCATAGTTCCCTTCTTCAATTTCAGTATCTCCCATATGATATTTATAATGCAAATTTGTATTGCCTGCATGCAATACTTTACAGTTTTCTCTATTAAATGTCATTTGCCATGTGTCTGCCCAGTTCTGAATGCTGTCTAGATCATTTTGAATGACCTTTGCTGCTGCAACACTGTTTGCCACTCCTCCTATTTTTGTGTCATCTGCAAATTTAACAAGTTTGCTTACTATACCAGAATCTAAATCATTAATGTAGATTAGGAATAGCAGAGGACCTAATACTGATCCCTGTGGTACACCACTGGTTACCTCGTTCCATTTTGAGGTTTCTCCTCTAATCAGTACTTTCTGTTTTCTACATGTTAACCACTCCCTAATCCATGTGCATGCATTTCCTTGAATCCCTACTGCGTTCAGTTTGAGAAATAATCTTTTATGCGGGACTTTGTCAAAAGCTTTCTGGAAATCTAAATAAACCATGTCGTATGCTTTGCAATTATCCATTGTCAATGTTGCATCCTCAAAAAAGTCAAGCAGGTTAGTTAGACACGATCTCCCTTTCCTAAAACCATGGTGACTGTCTCCCAGGATACTGTTACCATATAGGTAATTAGTGGATGCTGATACATCGTGGAGGAGCTGCATTTAAAACTCTGATAGTGAATCTTGCTACAGGTTATGCAATGTCCTTCGAAGCATTTGCAGAGCAATGCCTTTCCTTACTCATGTAAACCATCATACTGGGGCACTTTTTAATGGCGTGGCAAGTGTGCGCTGTGCAGGACGAGGCTGAAGCTGGCTTCTTATTCGCCAGCTTCTTATTCGCCAGCTTCTTATTCGCAAGCTTCTTATTCGCCAGCTTCTTATTCGCCAGCTTCTTATTCGCAAGCTTTTAAGTGCATAAATGTATTTGTCTATGTTGAAGAAGTAGCCTTAAATTTAATTGGTTAAATCACGTTGGACCATCGATTTCTCTGCAGGTACCTGAAAAGGGGCAACCCTCCTGCAAGTCCCACTTGTATTTAGCCCGGCCCAACGTGATTTACTAGGGCAGAACAGAGGGCAAACATGCCTCATATGCCAATTGCACAGTAGGGACTCAGTAGATTGCTAAACTGTGCGCACAGATTAGTCCAATTTTTTTTTTTTTCCTCAACCATGTCGTCTCTGGGGCTCCGTAAAGATCCAGTGCTGAAGGAGAAAAATAACCAGACACTCTTTACAAAACCAGCAACCTCGGCAACGAGCATGTTCAGTATCCCAGCAACCTCGGCAACGAGCATGTTCAATATCCCAGCAACCTCGGCAACAAGCATGTTCAGTATCCCAGCAACCTCAGCAACGAGCATGTTCTGTATCCCAGCAACCTCAGCAACGAGCATGTTCAGTATCCCAGCAACCTCAGCAACGAGCATGTTCAGTATCCCAGCAACCTCGGCAACGAGCATGTTCAGTATCCCAGCAACCTCAGCAACGAGCATGTTCAGTATCCCAGCAACCTCAGCAACGAGCATGTTCAGTATCCCAGCAACCTCGGCAACGAGCATGTTCAGTATCCCAGCAACCTCGGCAACGAGCATGTTCAGTATCCCAGCAACCTCGGCAACGAGCATGTTCAGTATCCCAGCAACCTCGGCAACGAGCATGTTCAGTATCCCAGCAACCTCGGCAACGAGCATGTTCAGTATCCCAGCAACCTCGGCAACGAGCATGTTCAGTATCCCAGCAACCTCGGTCCCGATTTTCCCCAAATATTAGTAACTTAGCTAACTAGCTACTTATTGGTGATGATAGTAATAACGTGATCCAACCAACATTTTGTACTAATTTGCTCAGGATATTCATGTCATCATTAAAGTTACGCTGTAGATGATGCAAATGTTAAAATATGAATACACAACACATTATATTTTGTAATGTAATTGCTTGATCTGGAATCAAACTAATTTGGGCTACTTGTGCTAGCTATGTATATATTGTTTTAAAATGTAACTCTTTTGGTGAGAGAACAAATCGTTATGAAACTTACCTGAGTGCCTGTAAATGATAAGCCGCTTCTTGCGTTGTGTATAATTTCTCACCCAATCATATTTAAATGCGATAATTGGCAACTTCTTGCATTGGTCGTAATTTCACAGCCAATCATGTTTCAGTACAACCACAGGGTCATTCACGAATATTCAATCCGTCACGTTACGTAGGGGGAGGGGAGGCGAGACGGCGCAGGAGCCTTGCAGAGCCTGTTCTGCTAAAACAAACCTGAAAACTAACCACACACGCAATTAGGATTTTCTTTTTCCAATTCTGTAGGCCTGGCAAGCTGCCAGGCCTGTATAATAGTAGGGGAACCACTGTAGTGTATATATAGCAAGACAGAGGGGCTGGATTAGACAGGGTTACTGTACTGGTATATTAAGGTAGTTTAAGTGACTGGAAGAATCACTCAGGATTAAGCAGTTTGAGTGTTTGACAGGCCCTCTTATTATCCTCGACATCTCAAAGTTGTACTTGTTATCCAGGTATCCCTCCGGAGACACAGAGAGCTGCTTGTGTCAGTTAGACTAACCAGTGTGTCCTTCCCTGTCCCAGGAACCCACTCCCTGCGGTATTTCTTCACGGGGGTCTCAGAGGGGACGGGGCTCCCTGAGTTCTCTGCTGTGGGGCTGGTGGACGATGTGCAGCATGTGCACTACGACAGTGTCACCAAGAAGATGAGACCCACACAGGACTGGATGGAGAGATCTGAGGGGCGGAGTACTGGGAGAGAGAGGCTCAAAACCTTATCGGTGCAGAGCAGGTTTTCAAAGCCAATATTGGAGTCGCAATGCAGCGCTTCAACCAGACTGGAGGTGAGCACAGAGACACACACACACACACATGCACATGCACAGCACGCATGCACACACACACACACACACACACACACACACAGACAGCACGCACACACACACTCACACACACACACACAGAAGCACGCACACACACACACACACACACACACACACACACACACACACACACAGACGCACGCACACACTGAGACACACACACACACTGAGACACACACACACTCACTGAGACACACACTCACACAGAGACACACTTACTGAGACGCATGTACACACACAGAGACAGTCACACACACTGAGACACACGCACTCTCCTCACTTCAAGATATTCAATCACTTGCAACTCTCATTTCTCTTTCTACTCTGTATTTCCACACAGTTCAGAACTGAGGCTCACAATTTTAATAAGCTGCTCTTATTCCCAGTTAATAAAGGAAGCACATCTTCAAATACAATGATGTGAATGTGGTTTTGAAGTGTCACACATTTTAAACTTAATTTAATACATCAGAACTGACTTTTAAAAAGAACCCATTCTTTCAATCGTGAATGGTAGCTTGTGATTCCTGTTCCATTGTGGCAGCCGTGCTTGAAGCTCCCATTCTGTCTGGGTCTCACAGCAATGTAACTTTCTCTAGACTTTGTTCAGTGAGATGAAGGATGACCTGATTGCATTGCACTGTGCTGTGCACATAGAGAGGGTTGGGTTTGAATTTATAAGGTCGCAGTGCACCCAGCACTGCATTCAGCTGGTGAGAGGGAGGAAGGAAGGCTGCACACGAGACACAGCACCCTGTCACTGCATTCCAGTGCATGTCCTGACTCATGTAGTGTAGCATTGACTCCTATAGGAATTGGAATCTCTCATTACAAACGCAACACATGTGTCAATACAGTGCTGTGTAATTCATGAGCAATGCTAGAATATTCTAGACAGGGCTGGGAAGTTTCCGCCTTATTTATCATGTGACGCCCTTTTAAGCAACAGAATCGTCTCGATCACTTTGTTAAACTCAGAGAAGCTGCTCGTTACAAAAAAGCGTGGCTTGTCTTTACCGTCATGTCTTGAGCCTCTCGTTGTGTTTCATCGTATTGTCTTTACCGTCATGTTTTGAGTCTCTCGTTGTGTTTCATCCTATTGTCTTTACCGTCATGTCTTGAGTCTCTCGTTCTGTTTCATCCTATTGTCTTTACCGTCATGTTTTGAGTCTCTTGTTGTGTTTCATCGTATTGTCTTTACCGTCATGTCTTGAGCCTCTCGTTCTGTTTCATCGCATTGTCTTTACCGTCATGTCTTGACTGAGCCTCTTGTTCTGTTTCATCGTATTGTCTTTACCGTCATGTCTTGACTGAGCCTCTCGTTCTGTTTCATCGTATTGTCTTTACCGTCATGTCTTGATTGAGCCTCTCGCTCTGTTTCATCGTATTGTCTTTACCGTCGTGTCTTGAACTTCTCGTTCTGTTTCATCGTATTGTCTTTACCGTCGTGTCTTGAGCCTCTCGTTCTGTTTCATCGCATTGTCTTTACTGTCATGTCTTGAGCCTCTCGTTCTGTTTCATCGCATTGTCTTTACCGTCATGTCTTGACTGAGCCTCTCGTTCTGTTTCATCGTGTTGTTGTTTCAAACAGAGCTGACGTGACGAGACTCGTTCATCCCGATCCTGCTTGTAACTCGCATCTCATTCCTGCTGTCTCTAATGTAGCCTCCAGTGTGTTCGTTTATCGCTGTGCTGTTATTTCCCCACTAGTGTAACAGAGATGTCTGAAAGAGTTTATTTTCAGTATAAAACAGCCGGTTCGGAGTGGACAGGAAACCTGTCACTTAAAATCTCCTTGATTTGCAGCAAACAAATAAACAAACAAAATAAAAACTAAAAATAAATAAATCAGTGAAACCCCAGATAACAGTGATTATCATTCAGAGGGAGGCAGAGATGGAAA
>CM060278.1:2154059-2291559 GCA_030684275.1 Acipenser oxyrinchus oxyrinchus | reverse complement strand
GAGTGGGGAGGTGCTTCCCAACCAGGACGGGACCTACCAGCTGAGAAAGATCCTGACAGTGAGCCCTGAGGAGCAGGGGAGACACAGCTACTCCTGCCAGGTGGACCACGTCAGCCTGGATCAGAAGATCGTGAAGGAGTGGGATCCCAACATGAGGAGCAGCAGCAATGGTAATGACGGATGATGATGAGTTAGAGAGGGGAGAGGGAGGGAGGGATCCTGACAGTGAGCTCTGAGGAGCAGGGGAGACACAGCTACTCCTGCCAGGTGGACCACGTCAGCTTCACTGAGAGACTGAACTACATCTGGGATACCAACATGAGGAGCAGCAGTGAGGATAATGACGGTGATGATGAGTTAGAGAGGGGAGGGAGGAAGGGATCCTGACAGTGAGCTCTGAGGAGCAGGGGAGACACAGCGACTGTCAAGAGGACTACAGAGCAGTGGAGGGGGTGAGGGAATGATAGACTGTGTTGAGAGTGAGCGAGAGGGAGGGAGGGAGGAGGAATGAGAGAGATGGAGGAGTGGAGAGGGAGCTGGACTGTGTGTGGAAGGGAGGGAGGCTGAATCTTGTTGAACTGTTATTAAGCAAAATCAAGAAATCAAGTAGCTGTTGTAATTCAATTCAGTGAAGTTGTTCCTGTGTTGATTTGCCCTGGCTGACTGAGTGCAGTAAATTAACTCCCACAACCCTGCTCTGTGTTTGCAGGCGATCCCCTATTGGGATCATTGCTGGAGTCATAGTGGGTGTACTGGCTCTGGCTGCAGTGATCGTTGGAGTGGTGATCTGGAAGAAGAGACAAGGAGGTGAGAGAGAGAGAGAGAGGAGGGACAGAGGACAGAGGGAGGGAGAGAGGGGAGGAGGGAGAGGGAGGGAGGAGGGAGGGAGGGCGGCAGTGAACTGCAGTGCTTTCAGCAGACACACACTCTGTGTGTTTACACTTACAGCTCAGACCTGAACTGCCTCAGAGTGGATCAGATGAGAAGATTCTTTTACACTTGAGCACAGAGCTATGCTGTCTCTGGCCCTGTATGCACATCGCCCCTGAACTGCAGTGCATGTCCGATGATGTCACGTCAACCACCCCTTGCATGAGACATTTCCCCAAATCACAGAGGCGGAAGAGTTTAACTCTACAAGCCTGTCATTCTGTGTCACTTGTGTGTTTCTACTTCTAGGTGGTCGTTCCGTGATCATTAAGATTTCATGTTGCTCTGAGATGTGAAGACACCTGTTTGTTTAAATTTCCAGTCTCTTCTTCAGGGTGTGTGGACATTTACAGACACGGGTGTTATTGTCTGCATTTACACACAAGTCTCACAGCTCTTCTGTATGTGATGTAACATTAACTCCTGTTTATTTTCTTACCCATGAAAAAGACGTATTTTTGCTATAGCAGAATTTTATCGTTCTCCCCCCAGAGCTCAAGTTTATTCACCAGATCCTAACAACACATGACAGAGTATCGATGATACAATTAAAAAACAAAGCCCTTCATGAATCACAAGATTTCCTTCTCGGGGTGAATCCAGCCCTTTGTTTCCAGAGTGAGACACATCGGCTCTGAAGCTGTAAAATAACAGTCTGTAATAACACAATAACTATTTAAAAATGAAACATTGTGTTTATTGCAGATCACAACAACTCATTATTTTCTATATATTGTCATCTAATCAAAACGTATCAAATGTAAAAAAAAAACAGATTAGAACAAGTAGCTCAGCTGTTACCATTTAAACATGTGATCTACACACAACCTGAGTTATTAAACACATCATGCATTACATCGTGTACTATATTTAGGGCTTCTGTTTTTCGGGTTTTATTAATTGTATTTTTCGGTGCTTATTTTTAGCTATTTTCGAGTTTTTCGAAGCTTTTTCGGGGCTTTCGTTTTTCATATACTGTATGAAATTAGTGTTTTCGGTTACTTTCCAAAATGCTTGAGCGTTTTTTTTTTTTTTTGTATAGTAGTAACTGGACAGTACTTGCACAATTAAGTTGTACCTTCTTTCCTTTGCTGTGTCCACAATAAAATCCCAATGGTCACGGGCACATTCTTCTGGGGGTTTTGTGTGGAGGCATTTTTGTACATTTCGCCACAATTCGGTTTTAAATCCTCTGTATCTTAACTGTAATACAGCTTGAAATCCTGCTAACAAGCCTCCATCCTGATTGTAATCTCGTTTTAAATCTCACAAGCGGAGTCTCCAATAGAAATGTAGGAATGTGCTGTCATTCAGTAGTTGGGGATTGATGCAGTGTGAACGGGGTAGCTCAGATTGATGCAGTGTGAACGGGGTAGCTCAGATTGATGCAGTGTGAACGGGGTAGCTCGGATTGATGCAGTGTGAGCGGGTAGATTGATGCAGTGTGAATGGGGTAGATTGATGCAGTGTGAACGGGGTAGCTTGGATTGATGCAGTGTGAACGGGGTAGCTTGGATTGATGCAGTGTGAACGGGGTAGCTCGGATTGATGCAGTGTGAATGGGGTAGATTGATGCAGTGTGAACGGGGTAGATTGATGCAGTGTGAACGGGGTAGCTCGGATTGATGCAGTGTGAGCGGGTAGCTTCGGATTGATGCAGTGTGAACGGGTAGCTTCGGATTGATGCAGTGTGAACGGGGTAGCTCGGATTGATGCAGTGTGAACGGAGTAGCTCGGATTGATGCAGTGTGAACAGGGTAGCTCGGATTGATGCAGTGTGAACGGGTAGCTCGGACTGACGCAGTGTGAACGGGTAGCTTCGGATTGATGAGTGTGAATGGGGTAGATTGATGCAGTGTGAGCGGGTAGCTCGGATTGATGCAGTGTGAATGGGGTAGCTTGGATTGATGCAGTGTGAGCGGGTAGCTTCGGATTGATGCAGTGTGAATGGGGTAGATTGATGCAGTGTGAGCGGGGTAGATTGATGCAGTGTGAGCGGGGTAGCTCGGATTGATGCAGTGTGAGCGGGTAGCTCGGATTGATGCAGTGTGAACGGGGTAGCTCGGATTGATGCAGTGTGAACGGGGTAGCTCGGACTGACGCAGTGTGAGCGGGTAGCTCGGATTGATGCAGTGTGAGCGGGTAGCTTCGGATTGATGCAGTGTGAGCGGGTAGCTCGGATTGATGCAGTGTGAGCGGGTAGCTTGGATTGATGCAGTGTGAATGGGGTAGATTGATGCAGTGTGAACGGGTAGCTCGGATTGATGCAGTGTGAGCGGGGTAGCTCGGATTGATGCAGTGTGAAAACACAACTATGAAGCCAGTGAGAATCAGCTCAGTGACTAATTCTGTGTTTTCTTTTCACTCAGGTGCTCAGAAGTCAGACTACAGCAAAGCTCCAAGTAAGTACTGGATTGAGAGCTTTCCACATTGTGCATTTTAAACAGCATCTTATGTGTTTGATTGAATTGTCAATAGGAGGCTCCTGGGATAGTGGCTGCTTATTCCTCTAATTCTGCCATTCAGATCCTACAAGCAGTGTGTCTTGTGAAGTTAGACTGTTTAACTGGAAGCAAAGCATCCCTCTGTGTGTCTGCAGTGTCAGTGAGTCTCCAGTGCTGTGTCTGTGCTCCACAGCGTCCCTCTGTGTGTCTGCAGTGTCAGTGAGTTTCCAGTGCTGTGTCTCTGCTCCACAGCGTCCCTCTGTGTGTCTGCAGTGTCAGTGAGTCTCCAGTGCTGTGTCTCAGCGCCACAGCGTCCCTCTGTGTGTCTCCAGTGTCAGTGAGTCTCCAGTGCTGTGTCTCTGCTCCATGCTGTGTCTCACTGGTCATGTTGTTGTTTATTTCAGGTAAGGAAGGCTCCGACACTTCCTCTGACACCGCCGCTAATGCCTGAGGTAAGAGTCAGTCCTGAACACTGAGAGGCTGGGCAGTCTTATTCACAATCACTCGTAAACATGCAGAGATTAAAGGGAATATTGAGGACAGTTTAGGGTTATATCAGTGGTGTTGTGTGGTTTTGTTCATGAGCTACATTGTGACTGTGATGACCTCACTGATGACCTCACTGATCCTCTTTGCTAGCGCCCTTTTCTGTCTCATTCCAGGGTGCGTTTAACTAGACGAACTTTCGCAACAAACTGTGTTAGCTTTGAACAAGGCAATTCGAAAAGGTTACCGAACATTCCACGAACATTTCAAATCTGCAACACATCCTAACATCCGAAGCAAAAGCGGCAAAGCGGCGGATTAGCTATTTTAAAACTGGAAATCATATTTTTTCTTTTTTCTTTCTAAGTGAACAGACCCTTATCATCATCATCATCATCATCATCATCATCATCATCATCATCACATCATCATCATCAATCATCAATCATCTCCATCATCATCATCATCAATCATCAATCATCAATCATCTCCATCATCATCACCATCATCATCATCATTATCATCATCACATCATCACATCATCATCATCATCATTATCATCATCACATCATCACATCATCATCATCATCATCAATCATCAATCATCTCCATCATCATCATCATCAATCATCAATCATCTCCATCATCATCACCATCACCATCACCATCATCATCATCACCATCACCATCACCATCATCATCTACATATTTGATCAATTTTATTGTAAAATACTAATATTATACAGTACTGTGCAAAAGTTTTAGGCAGGTGTAAAAAATGCTGTAAAGTAAGAATGCTTTCAAAAATAGACATGTTAATAGATTATATTTATCAATTAACTAAATGCAAAGCGAGTGAACAGAAGAAAAATCTAAATCAAATCCATATTTGGTGTGACCACCCTTTGCCTTCAAAACAGCATCAAGCATCAATTCTTCTAGGTACACTTGCACACAGTTTTTGAAGGAACTTCGGCAGGTAGGTTGGCCCAAACATCTTGGAGAACTAACCACAGTTCTTCTGTGGATTTAGGCAGCCTCAGTTGCTTCTCTCTCTTCATGTAATCCCAGACAGACTCGATGATGTTGAGATCAGGGCTCTGTGGGGGCCATACCATCACTTCCAGGACTCCTTGTTCGACTTTCGCTGAAGATAGTTCTTAATGACTTTCGCTGTATGTTTGGGGTCGTTGTCATGCTGCAGAATAAATTTGGGGCCAATCAGATGCCTCCCTGATGGTATTGCATGATGGATAAGTATCTGCCTGTACTTCTCAGCATTGAGAAGACCATTAATTCTGACCAAATCCCCAACTCCATTTGCAGAAATGCAGCCCCAAACTTGCAAGGAACCTCCACCATGCTTCACTGTTGCCTGCAGACACTCATTAGTGTACCACTCTCCAGCCCTTCGGTGAACAAACTGCCTTCTGCTACAGCCAAATATTTCAAATTTTGACTCATCAGTCCAGAGCACCTGCTGCCATTTTTCTGCACCCCAGTTCCTGTGTTTTCGTGCATAGTTGAGTCGCTTGGCCTTGTTTCCGTGTCGGAGGTATGGCTTTTGGCCTAAGTCTTCCATGAAGGCCACTTCTGACCAGACTTCTCCGGACAGTAGATGGGTGTACCAGGGTACTGTTTTCTGCCAGTTCTGAGCTGATGGCACTGCTGGACATCTTCCGATTGCGAAGGGAAGTAAGCATGATGTGTCTTTCATCTGCTGCAGTAAGTTTCCTTGGCCGACCACTGCGTCTCGGTCCTCAGCGTTGCCTGTTTCTTTGTGCTTCTTCAAAAGAGCTTGGACAGCACATCTGGAAACCCCTGTCTGCCTTGAAATTTCTGCCTGGGAGAGACCTTGCTGATGCAGTATAACTACCTTGTGTCTTGTTGCTGTGCTCAGTCTTGCCATGGTGTATGACTTTTGAGAGTAAACTGTCTTCAGCAACCTCACCTTGTTAGCTGAGTTTGGCTGATCCTCACCCAGTTTTATTCCTCCTACACAGCTGTTTCTGTTTCAGTTAATGATTGTGTTTCAACCTACATATTGAATTGATGATCATTAGCACCTGTTTGGTATAATTGTTTAATCATACACCTGACTATATGCCTACAAAATCCCTGACTTTGTGCAAGTGTACCAAGAAGAATTGATGCTGTTTTGAAGGCAAAGGGTTGTCACACCAAATATGGATTTGATTTAGATTTTTCTTCTGTTCACTCACTTTGCATTTAGTTAATTGATAAATATAATCTATTAACATGTCTATTTTTGAAAGCATTCTTACTTTACAGCATTTTTTCACACCTGCCTAAAACTTTTGCACAGTACTGTATAAATAAGTCACATTATAATATTAAACATACCTGAAGTAACTCTTTCGGCTTCTTTTTTTGTCATATAAATTGACAAAACTAGTCAAAGAAATGTTTGTCATTATTGTTTTACGCAAACTTCCTCTTCAGAGTGTTTGCTTCAGTTAGCAAACGTGTGAGGAGAACAGACCAGCAACAGAAAACAGTTTTAAACTGTTCGTGAACGTTCTCCGAGTTGAAGGCACCTCAGGAGAGTGACTCCACTGCAGAGAGAATCAGCGACTCTGCAGAGATTTCATCTTTTACAATCCTTCATACGCAATACTGCTTTATAGTTTGATTTGATTTCACTCATTGCAACTGTGCAAACCAGTAGACAAGGAACCTGCCTCAAAATCAACTGTGTAAATCAGCAAACAACACAAATGATACAATGAGAGGAACAAGAACATGCATTTCTACAACATGACATTATAATGGGATACAGCAAGGCGACCCATTTAACAAGGAGCTGTCCTATCCATGCAGGGCTACTGTAGAAACACTAACACTCACTAGTGTAATTTATTAATTCATTATCAAGACATTAGTAAAGCGTTCTAGTTGAATGTTTGTCAAAGTACAGTCAATTCTCATTCAAACAAACTTGTATTGAATTAATTTCCTCATACTACTGAATGTTCTGCCTGGTCCCAGACAGGTTTAGCAGTCTCTTATTGTAAATCACTCAATAAATATTGCACCACTGTCCCAGACAAAGAAAGATGTTGCTGCAGATTTCAACATTCCTGCGAACAATTTCTCAACCATTCTGCAAAACCAGGATCAGTCATATACTGCAGTCTGAATCTGCAATCACTATGAGACACACCCTGAGGGATGAGCACAGCAGCTGGGACATGCACATTTCAACTGCAGTTCATTTGCAATGTATACTTTTAAAAGCTCACAACCATATTGTCAATGAAATGCACAGTACTGTAACTTCAATACAAACTCACAGGATGCATTTGGCTTTAGACCCCTGATAATCAGAGTTACTGATGAGACACATTGTGTAAGCTGGTCCCTTGTTTGTATTGATGAGAGTTGACTGTCTTCTCTTTTAGCATCGCTGCATGTGTCCTGTTTAAGGCAGACACTGAGTCCAGTGAGTCGGTGTCTTCACTTCACTTTGAAATGTTGCAGTTTCCTTGTCTCTGGTCCGGCTTTGTTTATTTACCATGTTGATGTTTTTCTCAATCAGAATGTGCTTTTGATAATACTGTAGATAGTTTAAGAGTGTCTCGCTGTACCCCAGTGTCGCAGTCCCCAGGGTTAGTGTACCCCAGTGTCCCAGTCCCCAGGGACACAGAGGAGGGAGCGGGTTATTCAGCACAGCGCAGGGTTCAAGCTGCTCTGTTCAAGCCATCTGTATTTCTTATATAGCAGCTTTCACAATAAACCGCCTCAAAGCGCTTCATAGATAAAAAATGTATAAAATGCAAAACAATTTAGAGAGCTAGTAAAAGATAAGATGATACAATACCCCTTTAAATGACATACATTAAAACAAGCCACACAGAAAGGGACAGGCGAGGCACCTTCATGTGATCAATACATTGTGATGTTCATCAGCCATCAGCTTAGTGTTACACATCACTGATGCAGCAAACCTGCTTCACTGCATTGCAATGAGAGCTGCTCATCACTGCTAGGTAGGGTTAGGGGTAGGAGGAGAGGAGAGGGAGGGTGAGAAAGGAGAGGGAGGGGTGAGAGAGGAGAGGGAGGGGTAGGGTTTGCATCTCCTGATTGTTGTACAGCGTGTGGTTGAATGTACTGATTTCTGTAAATCGCTTTCATTGAAGTGCTTGAGTTGTGCATATTATTATACACATAGATTTTTGTGAGGGGATAAGTTTAATTTTCAAGGCTTTTCTTTTTTAGTAATAAGGTTTTGGTTCTTTTTTAGTAATAAGGTTTTGGTGCTTTTTTTAGTAATAAGGTTTTGGTCTCTTATTGAGTGCAGTGCCATTCCAATGGGGAAGCAGCCTCCTCATGATAAGACATTCACGGGGGACCAGGTGGAGCAGACAGACAGACAGACAGACAGCGGCTGCTTCACCAGCCTCTCATTCCTGCCTTTCACCTGCAGGGGCCTGGGGTTAAATCCAGCTGCACTGTGTGTGTGATGATCCCAGCTAGTCCACCCCAGTGGAGCACAGAACACAATCCAGCCGTGTCAGTCTGTGCTTGAGAGAGGCCCAGGGCTGAATGAGAGGGAGGTGGGGGTTCCCGGGTCAGGATTGAGGGTCTCTGTCCACAGAGCCTGCTAGCCCTCTGTTAAAATGCATTGAAAAATTGTAATCTGAGGCACTTAAATGATTGGAATAAAACTATTGAGACTGCAGTTGTCTTTTGGTGTTTGTTTTATTTTAAACGATGTCGTGTCCGTGCTGCAGCCTGTCCGTGCACGGCTCTGATAGAAAACATGTTTGTGTGAGTGGCTGCATGAGAAGCTGAAGCAGCACCACATTCACAGATCTGCTCAGTTACTGTCACTGTGGCAATGCTGCAGCCCTGATCAGCACCACATTCACAGATCTGCTCAGTTACTGTCACTGGCAATGCTGCAGCACTGATTAACACCACATTCACAGATCTGCTCAGTTACTGTCACTGTGGCAATGCTGCAGCCCTGATCAGCACTACATTCACAGATCTGCTCAGTTACTGTCACTGTGGCAATGCTGCAGCACTGATCAGCACCACATTCACAGATCTGCTCAGTTACTGTCACTGGCAATGCTGCAGCCCTGATCAGCACCACATTCACAGATCTGCTCAGTTACTGTCACTGTGGCAATGTTGCAGCCCTGATCAGCACCACATTCACAGATCTGCTCAGTTACTGTCACTGGCAATGCTGCAGCACTGATCAGCACCACATTCACAGATCTGCTCAGTTACTGTCACTGGCAATGCTGCAGCACTGATCAGCACCACATTCACAAAGCAGTCTATCAGGAATGTTTCAGTGTGATTAGCAGTCTGCAGCTCTATCAGGAATGTTTCGGTGTGATGAGCAGAGTCTGCAGCTCTGTCAGGAATGTTTCGGTGTGATGAGCAGAGTCTGCAGCTCTATCAGGAATGTTTCAGTGTGATTAGTAGAGTCTGCAGCTCTATCAGGAATGTTTCAGTGTGATGAGCAGAGTCTGCAGCTCTATCAGGAATGTTTCGGTGTGATGAGCAGAGTCTGCAGCTCTATCAGGAATGTTTCAGTGTGATTAGCAGGATGCAGCTCTATCAGGAATGTTTCAGTGTGATTAGCAGAGTGCAGCTCTATCAGGAATGTTTCAGTGTGATCAGCAGAGTCTGCAGGTCTGTCAGGAATGTTTCAGTGTGATTAGCAGAGTGCAGCTCTATCAAGAATGTTTCAGTGTGATCAGCAGAGTCTGCAGGTCTGTCAGGAATGTTTCAGTGTGATTAGCAGAGTGCAGCTCTATCAGGAATGTTTCAGTGTGTTTAGCAGAGTGCAGCTCTATCAGGAATGTTTCACTGTAATTAGCAGAGTCTGCAGCTCTATCAGGAATGTTTCAGTGTGATTAGCAGAGTCTGCAGCTCTGTCAGGAATGTTTCAGTGTGATTAGCAGAGTGCAGCTCTATCAGGGATGTTTCAATGTGATTAGCAAAGTCTGCAGGTCTATCAGGAATGTTTCAGTGTGATTAGCAGAGTCTGCAGGTCTGTCAGGAATGTTTCAGTGTGATTAGCAGAGTCTGCAGGTCTGTCAGGAATGTTTCAGTGTGATTAGCAGAGTGCAGCTCTGTCAGGAATGTTTCAGTGTGATTAGCAGAGTGCAGCTCTGTCAGGAATGTTTCAGTGTGATTAGCAGAGTGCAGCTCTATCAGGAATGTTTCAGTGTGATTAGCAGAGTCTGCAGGTCTGTCAGGAATGTTTCAGTGTGATTAGCAGAGTGCAGCTCCATCAGGAATGTTTCAGTGTGATTAGCAGAGTCTGAAGGTCTGTCAGGAATGTTTCAGTGTGATTAGCAGTTTGCAGCTCTATCAGAACCACATTCACAGATCTGCTCAGTTACTGTCACTGTGGCAATGCTGCAGCACTGATCAGAACCACATTCACGGATCTGCTCTGTTACTGTCACTGTGGCAATGCTGCAGCACTGATCAGCACCACATTCACAAAGCAGTCTATCAGGAATGTTTCAGTGTGATTAGCAGTCTGCAGCTCTATCAGGAATGTTTGGTGTGATTAGCAGAGTGCAGCTCTATCAGGAATGTTTCGGTGTGATTAGCAGAGTCTGCAGCTCTGTCAGGAATGTTTGGTGTGATGAGCAGAGTCTGCAGCTCTATCAGGAATGTTTCAGTGTTATTAGTAGAGTCTGCAGCTCTATCAGGAATATTTCAGTGTGATTAGCAGGATGCAGCTCTATCAGGAATGTTTCAGTGTGATTAGCAGAGTGCAGCTCTATCAGGAATGTTTCACTGTGATTAGCAGAGTCTGCAGGTCTATCAGGAATGTTTCAGTGTGATTAGCAGAGTCTGCAGCTCTATCAGGAATGTTTCAGTGTGATTAGCAGGATGCAGCTCTATCAGGAATGTTTCAGTGTGATTAGCAGAGTGCAGCTCTATCAGGAATATTTCAGTGTGATTAGCAGAGTCTGCAGGTCTGTCAGGAATGTTTCAGTGTGATTAGCAGAGTGCAGCTCTATCAGGAATGTTTCAGTGTGATTAGCAGAGTGCAGCTTATCAGGAATGTTTCACTGTGATTAGCAGAGGCTGCAGCTCTGTCAGGAATGTTTCAGTGTGATTAGCAGAGTCTGCAGCTCTGTCAGGAATGTTTCAGTGTAATTAGCAGAGTGCAGCTCTATCAGGAATGTTTCAGTGTGATTAGCAAAGTCTGCAGCTCTATCAGGAATGTTTCAGTGTGATTAGCAGAGTATGCAGGTCTGTCAGGAATGTTTCAGTGTGATTAGCAGAGTGCAGCTCCATCAGGAATGTTTCAGTGTGATTAGCAGAGTGCTGCTCTGTCAGGAATGTTTCAGTGTGATTAGCAGAGTGCAGCTCTATCAGGAATGTTTCAGTGTGATTAGCAGAGTCTGCAGGTCTGTCAGGAATGTTTCAGTGTGATTAGCAGAGTGCAGCTCCATCAGGAATGTTTCAGTGTGATTAGCAGAGTCTGAAGGTCTGTCAGGAATGTTTCAGTGTGATTAGCAGAGTGCAGCTCCATCAGGAATGTTTCAGTGTGATTAGCAGAGTCTGAAGGTCTGTCAGGAATGTTTCAGTGTGATTAGCAGAGTGCAGCTCTGTCAGGAATGTTTCATTGTGATTAGTAGAGTCTGCAGGTCTGTCAGGAATGTTTCAGTGTGATTAGCAGAGTGCAGCTCTGTCAGGAATGTTTCAGTGTGATTAGCAGAGTGCAGCTCTGTCAAGCCTGGTCCAGAGTCAGTTTAAATCTCGTGCTGATATGATTGTATTGGAGGTATACCTTTCTTGTATATAAAGTGTTTTGAATCAAAAACATTTGTCAGCTTAATTTTGTCACTACACTGTATAATCCACTGAACTATCAGGGTGTAATATCTCTATATGATAACTAGATACACTGTGTAATCCACTGAAATATCAGTGTGTAATATCTCTATATGGTAACTAGATACACTGTGTAATCCACTGAACTATCAGGGTGTAATATCTCTATATAATAACTACATGTACTGTGTAAGTTTGGCATCTGGGAGACACAAAGTGGGGATTGCCAGCCAGTTACATTTGATAACTAGAAATGGGAGTTTTGTGAATGAAAATAAAAGCCATTTCTTTTTTAAGCACACATGAGCTCAGTATAGCAGCAGAATAAGCCAGTCACTCATGGGGTTTCATTGCTTTGTGTTTTATTATAACACCACATTGTTCATACTGTACAGCACACATTTCATATACAGCAGCTTCACACAATGAAAACTTCAAACTGAGCTCCTCACACTGAGCACTGAATCAGACATACAAGCTGGGATCATTAATCTGACTGGGCTCCTCATACTGAGCACTGAATCAGACATACAAGCTGGGATCATTAATCAAACTGAGCTCCACACATTGAGCACAGAATCAGACATACAAGCTGGGATCATTAATCCAAACTGAGCTCCTCATACTGAGCACTGAATCAGACATACAAGCTGGGATCATTAATCCAAACTGAGCTATTGACACTGAGCACTGAATCAGACATACAAGCTGGGATCATTAATCCAAACTGAGCTATTGACACTGAGCACTGAATCAGACATACAAGCTGGGATCATTAATCCCAACTGAGCTCCACACATTGAGCACTGAATCAGGCGTACAAGCTGGGATCATTAATCCAAACTGAGCTCCTGACACTGAGCACTGAATCAGACATACAAGCTGGGATCATTAATCCAAACCGAGCTTCTCACACTGAGCACTGAATCAGACATACAAGCTGGGATCATTAATCCAAACTGAGCTCCTCACACTGAGCACTGAATCAGACATACAAGCTGGGATCATTAATCCAAACCGAGCTTCTCACACTGAGCACTGAATCAGACATACAAGCTAGGATCATTAATCCAAACCGAGCTTCTCACACTGAGCACTGAATCAGACATACAAGCTGGGATCATTAATTAAACTGAGCTCCTCATACTGAGCACTGAATCAGACATACAAGCTGGGATCATTAATCTAACGAGGAAAGGGAGGTCATTTCAGAATGCAAATGTGTCCTTCAGGTTTTGTTCTTTTAACGTTAACAGTTGTATTTTCATTTTACAATAAATGGAGCAAACTGCAAATACTGCTTCCCTTCTCAATCCATTCACTCCCCCTCATCATGAGCTCCATGTTTCAGAGGGACAGTGAGAATGTAGCTCTGTGTGTAAACCAGTTCTTATTGAAGATCTCAGAGCGGTCCTGAAGCTCTGTGTGTAAACCAGTTCTTATTGAAGATCTCAGAGCGGTCCTGAAGGTCTGTGTGTAAACCAGTTCTTATTGAAGATCTCAGAGCGGTCCTGAAGCTCAGTGTGTGTAAACCAGTTCTTATTGAAGATCTCAGAGCGGTTCTGATGCTCTGTGTGTGTAAACCAGTTCTTATTGAAGATCTCAGAGCGGTTCTGAAGCTCTGTGTGTAAACCAGTTCTTATTGAAGATCTCAGAGCGGTCCTGAAGCTCTGTGTGTAAACCAGTTCTTATTGAAGATCTCAGAGTGGTCCTGAAGCTCTGTGTGTAAGCCAGTTCTTATTGAAGATCTCAGAGTGGTCCTGAAGCTCTGTGTAAACCAGTTCTTATTGAAGATCTCAGAGTGTCTCTGTGAAGAGCCCCTGCACCAGCCTGTGATAGCTGCCCTCCCTCCTCATCAGCTCCTGGTGAGTGCCCTGCTCCCGCACCTCCCACCCTCAATCACGATGATCGATCAGCCTTCTCCACCGTCTTCAAGCGATGAAGCGATCACCAGCACCGTCTGACCCGGGTGCAAGACAGAGACTCCTGGATCTGAGGAGGAGAGAAGAGGCAGGTCAACACAGTGACAGCAGGGAGTGGTATTAACACAGTGAGAGCAGGGAGGGCAGGTATTAACACAGTGAGAGCAGGGGAGGGGCAGGTATTAACACAGTGAGAGCAGGGAGGGCAGGTATTAACACAGTGAGAGCAGGGGAGGGGCAGGTATTAACACAGTGAGAGCAGGGAGGGTATTAACACAGTGAGAGCAGGGGAGGGGCAGGTATTAACACAGTGAGAGCAGGGGAGGGTATTAACACAGTGAGAGCAGGGGAGGGGCAGGTATTAACACAGTGAGAGCAGGGGAGGGCAGGTATTAACACAGTGAGAGCAGGGGAGGGGCAGGTATTAACACAGTGAGAGCAGGGGAGAGGGCAGGTCATTTTTCCATGCGATTACTTACACTTTTCTTAATGTATTTTTAAAGCGTGAACTTTCGGTATTATAAATGAGATGTACTTTTAAAACATCAAAACACATCTCAAAATAATGCAACATTCAGCATGACACCGTACTTAATACATTTAGATGTGTCGTGCATTTACACGCAGAGATTACATTACTTCCTGATTGGCTAGTCAGTTTTGAGGTGGCTGATGATGGCATGGATTAGTAAAACAATATAACAAGACCTTGTTTTTCTCCATGGATATTGTTTAGCAAAGCACCACTAAGTTAAAGTAAGCTATTGCTTTTCTTGTGTAAATATCTGTTAAGTCATATGTATATATATATGTTTCATATTGCATTTGTGTTATTATATTTTTCTGTGTTTTATCGATATCGAAATACCATTTTCATATCGATGCCCACCTAGTTTTATTATTATTAAAAACGTTTTTATTGAAATTCATTTTCAGCTTTCATATGAAGTTTTTCTGCTCATTCAATCAAACCAAGTAGGAATTTGTTTCGACCGTTTAAGACGTTTTTCAAGTCAAGTAAGTTGATCTGTGTATAAAAACGACAACAGAGTGGCAGTCCTCTTTCACAGCCAGCGTCCTCTTACTCTACAGGCACCTGAAATCGTGAGGTAATTCAAATGTTTCCTTCTATTCCTCTCGCCGTCGTTCTCGCACTGGCAGCGCTTGTTAGCACTGTATCCAATCCAAAGCAAGTGCCAAACCTGCCCCGAAATTTCAACAGATACATATTTTAAAACTAGCAAGCGATGACTAGCAGCAGTTACATGATTGTTTTAAGTTATTTTATTAGGAGTAAACTTTGCCCTCTAACTCAATGGACCATATTTAGAAGCAGCACAAAGACAGACACGCTTTCTTAGAGGAATAAGACCATTTTATGAAACAGGAAACAGCTGTTCACTGGTCCTTCCTGCAGCGCGGTTTATACTGTTAAACATACACTTGTTGAAATGGTTTCATTCAGCAAAATGAAATACAAGTCTTTGCATTTGCTTGAGGGTCAATAGTGATGTATGAGTTCGTGTTGATCTGTTCAGTCTGTGCTGAACTTCACCAGACCCGGAGTTTACACACCTTGTTATTCACAGCGCTGACTCGCTGGATCCTACCCTTACTGTCTCTTAATGACAATGCAATCCAAACATGTGTTAGTCTACATTTTGTTTAACGTAATGTTTGTTTTTTTGGTTTGTTTATAGCCAGTGAAAAGTGTAACGCTTCTTTTCAATCGCTGACTGATCTAGTTTCCCGTTCCTGATCAAACAGCTGCAGTGTGACTGCAATCACACTGAATCACGTGTTTAAAATAACAAGCCACGATAACAATCACACCAGGAACTAATTTACAATGAACACATTTCTCTGTTTTAATTGAGAAACCAAAACAAAGGAGCAGTGCCGGCCTCAGGGTACATTTTGATCTGTGCAAACTTTGTTTTTGGCGCCAGTGTCTATTTTAACGAAAATGAAGAATAAGAACGAAGAATAAGAAAAAAACAGATTTTTTTTTTTTTCTTTTATAAATTTAGTCGTTGCCAATTATTTTTATTATTTTCTCCCAATTTTGGAATGGCCAATTATGATTTGAAGCTCAGCTCACCGCTACCACCCCTGCGCTGACTCGGGAGGCCGAAGGCGAACACACACTGTCCTCCGAAGCGTGTGCCGTCAGCCGACCGCTTTTTTTCACACTGTGGACTCACCATGCAGCCACCCAAGAGCTACAGCATCGGAGGACAACGCAGCTCTCAGGCAAGCCCGCAGGCACCCGGCCAGGCTACAGGGGTCGCTGGTGCGCGGTGAGCCAAGGACACCCTGGGTGCGGCCAATTGAGCGCTGCCCCCTGGGAGCTCCTGTCCTCGGTAGCCTGTGGAATAGCCTGGACTCGAACCGGCGACGTCCAGGCTATAGAGCGCATCCTGCACTCCACACGGAGCACCTTTACTGGATGCGCCACTCAGGAGCCGCTAAAAAAAAAAAAAAACTGAATATTTTTAACATTTTATCACAAATTCATAACATGAAACTTAAAAAAAAAACTTTGAGCCTTTGTCACAGCAAAACCGGCCATGGCTCCTGTAATGAATATATATTTCATTATTGAGTTATTCTGAGGGGACACCCTGTTTGTGCATTACTAATATTGTTGGGTTTGCGTAATTATTTTTTATATATAGGCCTAACCAGAAGCATTATTTTCATTTAACACACACACAAAAAAATCATGTTCAAATTTTAACCAATATAGTGGAATATCGTGATGGTGATCTTTAAACAGTATTTCTAAGTAAATGGCTTTCAATTTAAATAAATATCTATTTAAAACATGGTTAAATTATATATAGCCTAATAATATAACAATTCGCTATCACTCTGATCACTAATCTCAGTAATGTCCCTGAACTCTTCTCTTCCTCTCCAAATTTCTCATCTCATTACATCAGTCATTATATCTCACCCACCCCTTGACAAGCAAGCCACACCTCCAAAGGCCATGATTAGGCACGAGCAGCAGGCAATTTCAGGACGGACTTGGGCGATATAAAGTAGTTGACGGGCCAGACAAATGCATTCATCCTGTTAATAGTGATATGTAAGTGTGAAGCAGGAGTGTCTCTCTATGAATCAAGTTGAATCGTGCAAAAATATGAAGTCATTTTATCGTGAGGCTGCTTAGACTGAGGCAAGCAGCAAGATTTTACATTCTGTAGAAACTGCTCTCTGGAACTCCTTATTTCCCACAACTCCCGCCCGGCGAGGACGGAACTACCAATGTTAAAATATCTGAGTTTACCATCTCGTTCTTTTAGCATCTCTGGTACCAAGTAGCACTTGACATGTTACGTGTCCGTGTAACACACGCCTGTGATAGTGCAGATGTGTCTGTGTGTGACATTGCAGAGGTGTTCATATCAAAGCGCACACCTGCAAAGGAGAAAAAATCAGAACAAAGGAGGACAAACAGGATGCGAGGGCGGTAGTGTTTTAAACAGTGTCGGTCTTTCTTTCTTTACCTGGCAATTCAGGAATCGGAAATTAATACTGACGGCGGACCAACAGACCTCTCTAAAACTTCGGTATCACCTGACTAACGTGACGTCATAAGATCAATTCATCCAATGAAAGACTGCGCGGTTCCCTTTCAATTCGAAGACGACCACCAACATTATGTATGGGATATTCCTGCCCATTGGGTAGGTATTGCTGAGCTCTCTATACCAGAGCTGCCGAAGGCCCCTTCCTGGGATTACGCACTCGGTTCCACCCACCGAGTCACTCACCGGAAGATCTCCCTCTTTTTCCTTCTCAAGACGGTAAGGTAGGATCTCTGTGTCTAGAACTGAGCGTGTTGATAGGAAGAGCCCTCGAGTTGATTCGGGTCAGTTGTATTTCCCTGGCACTCGTGCTGAAAGCTGGCTTGCCGCTTTCCTGGAATCAACGACTCTTGAAAAAAGACTGAGTTATTTTATCTTTCTGTCTTTCAGTGACCTCCCTGCTTGCGTGATAGGCAGCTCTTTATATCTGTCTGTCGTATGTGATCGGCTGTCTGTGCAGTCATCCGAGAATGATTGTCTTTTCTTCTTGAGAGTACACGTGTCCTCCTCGGGGCCAGACCTGGCCGTATCCCCGCTGTCGAGTGGAGCCAACGGCTCAGCGGTGCACGATAGCGTTGCACGGTATACGTTGTGCGTAGTGCCTCAGTACTCGGTGTGCGCAGTGCTCGGTACGCACAGTGCACGTGGTGCGCAAGTGCTAATCCCTCTACCACTCTAGTGCGGTTACACACGGTGCGCACGGTATGCAGTTCACGTAGTGTACGGTACCCACTGCGCACAGCGCTTGGAGAACATGGGACAAGCAGTGCACGCGGTGCACGTTGCGCCTGTTGCATAAGCACTGCTCTACCTAGCGCGTAGCTCACAGTGCTGCACGGTACCTAGTGGAATAGGATACTCGGGGCGCATGGGGCTCAGCATACACGTTGCACGTGGTGTACATAGTGCACAGTGCATATGAAGTCTGGTTTTACACTAGTGCCCATACGCTGCATGGTATGCGGTGCACCTCGTGCCCACGGTACTGGGCGCAAGGTACGCAGTGTTAATACCTCTGCTGTAGCACTAGTGAGTGTACACACTACAATAGCACTTACCAGTGTTTAAATGCAGTGAGAGCAGTGGCCAGTGCTAATGCACAAAGCCAGGCCCATGTCGGGTCCCACCCTATACGGCCTGTAACGCCATCATCCCACAAGAGGATAAACATACCCTCTGCGTACGGTGCTTGGGCATCCCACATGTCACCATGGCCCTTGAGAGGGACGTGGCATGTAGTATCTGTGAGGCTTTTCAGCCCAGACTGAAAGAGGCTTGTCTAGAGAGTGCTCCGTGTCCTCCACGGCAGGACCGTCAGCGGCTCTGGGTGCCCCAGACGTCCTGTCCCAGGACTCCCTGCTGGACATTCCCAATGCACAGGCCGCCCGCAGCCGCTCCCCGTCTCAGCAAGCGAAACAGGTGAAGCGTTCCAAGCAGACGAGGGACAGTATGGACCTCAAGGCCCAGATGGCAGAGGTCCTGGAGCTATTGACCAAGCAGGTGTCTGCGGTCCAGGCCCGTCCAGGTCCCGCTGCAGCCTCAAATGCCCTCCCCCCCTCCCCCAAGGGAGTGCAGGGGGGGTGGGAAGGCTCGCCTCAGCTGGCGCAAGAGGATACGCTATCCATAGCGCCACGGGGACAGAGCTTCTTTCTCCTCTGATATGCAAGTGGGTGAGACCCTTGCGGAGGAAGAGCCTGGCTCTGAGACTGCCTCAGAAGCCAGTACCACCCCATTGTCCAGCTCGGTCTCGGCACTCGTGGGACGTGCTGCAGCTTTCCTGCAGGTTCCCTGGACGCCAGCGGCAGAACCACGCCAGTCCGTGTTCGGACACAGGCTCCTCGTCCTCAGAGATTCCCGGCTTTCCCTGACTTCATGGAGGAAGTACACTCCTCCTGGGATCGCCGGCCGGGTCCTAGTGTGTTTAAGCAGGCCGCACTGCTTGCCTCCTTGGAAGGCGGATAAGCTCGGCCTGGCGGGGTTCCCCGGTAGACTCCACCGGCGGGGCCTGATTAAGGCCAGGGCGCGATGGTCTTGCTAGAGACCCGGCGTGCCCGAATCCTCAGTGCAGGGAGACGAAGACGCATTTGAAATGCGGCGTACGCAGCAGAAGCGCAGGCAACTCACTTAGCTAATACAGCGAGTGTGCTGACCGCGTATCTGGATGGAGTGTTGCGTGAGCCCCGGCTCCCTGAGCCTGTGGCCTTGGAGCTGCATCTCCTGTTCGATGCGCTGCTGCAGATCTCCGGTCCCTAAGGGCAAACCCTGGGCTGGAGCCTGGCTAGCTTAATTGTGGCTCGTAGACAGCTGTGGCTGTGACAGGCCAGAGTCCCTGATGCCCATAAGGCCGCGCTGCTATATCGCCCATATCCCAGCGTCATACTTTTGGGCCAGCTGTGGAGGAGATTTTGCAAAAATCCCATCCGGAACGCGAGGCATCCAGTCAGGTGGCTGCGTTGCTCCCTCCCGAGCTCCTGTATGGGGTAGGTGGAGCGCTAGCGAGCTCCTCAGACTCGAACTGTCACCAGAACAGTCCCAGTCCCCACAGCTCCACTGGGTGACCTAAGGCATCACCTTTAGGGCACATCAGCAGGTAACCAAGCCCAACCGGCAGGCAGAGGGAACACAAACCAGCGTCTCAGGGATCGTTTTCAGGGCCAGCGCCCTAAACATTCGCCCCAAACTGCCCAGCCCCAGCCTCAGCAGCCCAAGCAGGGCCCATGAGGGCTGGCGGCCTCAGACCCTCTTTTCGGCACAACAGCTGCAGTACTGGCGCGCTTGAAAGGAGGTTCTGAATGCTGACGCACTGTCACATCCTCGAGTCTGTCCGGCCGGGTGACTGGTTCACCACTGTGGACTTACGGGACGCATACTTTCATGTTCCCATTCGTCCAGAGCACAGGAAGTATCTGAGCTTTTCCTTTCAAGGAAGCGCGTACGAGTTTGCTGTGCTGCTGTTCGGTCTCTCCCTAGCTCCGCGTACGTTTTTAAAGTGTGTGGACGCTATCCTGGCTCCCCTGCGGCTGCAGGGGATCAGAGTAATAAATTATCTCGGCGACTGGTTGATCTGTTCCCAGTCGCGAGAGGGAGCACTGGCCCACACGGCGGTTGTGACGGAGCATCTGGTCAGGCTGGGCCTCACCTTAAATGAGTCAGCTTACACCAGTGCAGTGCACCACGAATCTGGGGCTCCGGCTGGACTCCACTACAATGCGCGCACACCTGTCGGACGACAGAGTTGCAGCTATTCGGGGTTGCCTCTCCCTGTTTCGACAGGGATCGCAGGTCACCCTCAGTTTGTGCCAGAAACTATTGGGTCTGATGGTCGCAGCTACAGCAGCCATTCAGCTGGGTCTGCTTCGCATGCCCACTATAAGCGTGGCTCAATGTGTTTCACCTCAATTCCAAACGCGACAGGCACCGTCGGCTGACTGTGTCTTATGCATGCTCAGCAGCCCTACGCTGGTGGAGGGTCCCCTCTCACCTGCGCAAAGGTGTGCAAATGGGAGTAGTACTGAACCGCCAGGTGGTGACGACAGACGCTTCCAACCTGGGTTGGGGAGCGGTCTGGGAAGGCAGGGGAGTCCGTGGATCCTGGTCGGACCGCTGGGCATCCCTGCACGTGAACATGCTGGTGTTGCAAGCAGTATTCCTTGCTCTCCAGCACTTCCTCCCAGTGCTGAGCGGCACACATGTGCTGATCCAGACGGACAGCACAATAGTGGTAGAGTATGTCAACCACCAGGGAGGCTTACGGTCCCCGGGGTTGCATCGCATGGCCTTCAGGCTATTGAGATGGGCTCAGAGGAACCTGCTGTCCCGACACTGCTGTTGTACCCTTGAGCAAGGTACTTTACCTAGATTGCTCCAGTAAATACCCAACTGTATAAATGGGTAATTGTATGTAAAAATAATGTGATATCTTGTAACAATTGTAAGTCGCCCTGGATAAGGGCGTCGGCTAAGAAATAAATAATGATAATACTATTGTATTGTATTGTATTGTATTGTACTGTACTGTATTGTATTGTATTGTATTGGTGTGTGTGCCTCACTGGTGTTATAGCTGGGCTGCAGAGTGCTACATTGTATTGTATTGTATTGTATTGTATTGTACTGTACTGGGTTGGGTGCCTCACGGTGTTGTAGCCAGCTCCAGGCTCGTCCACGAAGCCGTGTGCGTTGGCTCTCCGTGCTGCCTCCTGGGCTCGCTCCAGAGAGCATTCTGGGAGCCCGTAGCCGATGTTGTCTTTGATGGAGCCGGCGAAGAGGACCGGCTCCTGACCCACCAGGGCGATCTGACAGGGACAGGAACATAAGAGTGAGTGAATACACTTACTGTGGAACAGAGCAGTGCCATAAACACAGCGACAGCACAGACAAGAAGACCAGACAGAGAGATTCACTGTTACATTAACCAGACAAAGAGATTCACTGTTACATTAACCAGACAGAGAGATTCACTGTTACATTAACCAGACATGAAGAGGACCAGACAGAGAGATTCAGTGTGAGTGCTGGTGGTGTGAGTGCTGGTAGTGTGAGTGCTGGTAGTGTGAGTGCTGGTGGTGTGAGTGCTGGTGGTGTGAGTGCTGGTAGTGTGAGTGCAGTGTCAGTGCTGGTAGTGTGAGTGCTGGTAGTGTGAGTGCTGGTAGTGTGAGTGCTGGTAGTGTGAGTGTAGTGTGAGTGCTGGTAGTGTGAGTGCTGGCAGTGTGAGTGCTGGTAGTGTGAGTGCAGTGTGAGTGCTGGTAGTGTGAGTGCAGTTTGAGTGCTGGCAGTGTGAGTGCTGGTAGTGTGAGTGCAGTGTGAGTGTGTGAGTGCTGGTAGTGTGAGTGCTGGTAGTGTGAGTGTGTGAGTGCTGGTAGTGTGAGTGCTGGCAGTGTGAGTGCTGGTAGTGTGAGTGCAGTGTGAGTGTGTGATTGCTGGTGCTGGTAGTGTGAGTGCTGGCAGTGTGAGTGCTGGTAGTGTGAGTGCAGTGTGAGTGTGTGAGTGCTGGTGGTGTGAGTGCTGGTAGTGTGAGTGCTGGTAGTGTGAGTGCAGTGTGAGTGCTGGCAGTGTGAGTGCAGTGTGAATGCAGGTAGTGTGAGTGCTGGTAGTGTGAGTGCTGGTAGTGTGAGTGCAGTGTGAGTGCTGGCAGTGTGAGTGCTGGTAGTGTGAGTGCAGTGCGAGTGTGTGAGTGCTGGTAGTGTGAGTGCAGTGTGAGTGTGTGAGTGCTGGTAGTGTGAGTGCTGGTAGTGTGAGTGCTGGTGGTGTGAGTGCTGGTAGTGTGAGTGCAGTGTGAGTGCTGGTAGTGTGAGTGCTGGTGGTGTGAGTGCTGGTAGTGTGAGTGCTGGTAGTGTGAGTGCAGTGTGAGTGCTGGTAGTGTGAGTGCAGTGTGAGTGCTGGTAGTGTGAGTGCTGGTAGTGTGAGTGCAGTGTGAGTGCTGGCAGTGTGAGTGCTGGTAGTGTGAGTGCTGGTAGTGTGAGTGTGAGTGCTGGTAGTGTGAGTGCTGGTAGTGTGAGTGCAGTGTCAGTGCTGGTGGTGTGAGTGCAGTGTGAGTGCTGGTAGTGTCAGTGCTGGCAGTGTGAGTGCTGGTAGTGTGAGTGCAGTGTCAGTGCTGGTAGTGTGAGTGCTGGTAGTGTGAGTGCAGTGTCAGTGCTGGTGGTGTGAGTGCTGTGTGAGTGCTGGTGGTGTGAGTGCTGGCAGTGTGAGTGCTGGTAGTGTGAGTGTGAGTGCTGGTAGTGTGAGTGTGAGTGTGAGTGCTGGCAGTGTGAGTGCTGGTAGTGTGAGTGTGAGTGCGTTACCTTCCTGTGCAGGTACGCGTGCTGGTAGTCTTGAAGGGGAGCCCCGTCCAGCAGGATCTCTCCACTCTGGGGCTGGTAGAAGCGCTCCAGCAGACACACACACGTCGACTTCCCCCCGCCAGAGGGGCCCACCAGAGCCGTGATCTCACCGGGGCGCAGCTCAAACGAGACAGCTCTGGAGAGAGAGAGAGAGAGAGAGAGAGAGAGAGAGAGAGAGAGAGAGAGAGACAGGGTCAATTCAACCTGAAACACAGTCAAACAATGTGACCTGAGCAGAGGGGCTCTCACACACAGAGGAGCACCAGAGCCGTGATCTCACCAGGGCGCAGCTCAAATGAGACGCTCTGAAACACAAGATCAATTCAAACCAGAGACCACAGAGATGGAGTGAAACAGTGTATCTGAGCAGAGACCTTCAGCACTGTTCTAGTGTAATGCTCTGGTGTCAGGGTGCTCTACCCTCTGCTCTATCATGTGTAATGCTCTGGTGTCAGGATGCTCTACCCTCTGCTCTATCATGTGTAATGCTCTGGTGTCAGGGTGCTCTACCCTCTGCTCTATCATGTGTAATGCTCTGGTGTCAGGGTGCCCTACCTTGATCACGGGCACGTCGGGTCTGCTGGGGTAGGTGAAGCTGACGTTTTTGAACTGCACGTGTCCTCTCAGGGTCTCGGGCTGCAGGGAGCCGTCAGTGGAGACCAGCGGCCTGCGATCCAGATACTCAAACACCTTGGCAGCCGCCCCCACTGAGTTCAGCATGTTAGAGCAGATGTACACCAGAGCCTGCAGGGGAGACAGGAAAAAAAGAAGTCAAATTTGTAAGTATATACACTGACCGGCCCACACAAGACACAGCAACACCAGCCCTGTATTCCTGTGAAGTGCCATGTGATCCACTCCACCCTTAGAAGCTGTGTGAGTGTGCAACTATTCAGCAACAATTAACAGATTAAGAGAAAATGGTAATAATTCAATATGGGACCAACAGAACCATCCAGTACCTCACCACAGAACCGCTGCCCTAACCCACTGGAGCGCCAGAGCCAATGAGTGACTTCACACAGCCAGGACGCAAACCTGCACTCCCCTGACTGTGTGACTCCCCCTGCACACCACGTGCCCGTGCCTTTACCAGAGGAGACCCTCGGGGACCCCTGCGCTCCCCTGACTGTGTGAATCCCCCTGCACACCACGTGCCCGTGCCTTTACCAGAGGAGACCCTCATGGACCCCTGCGCTCCCCTGACTGTGTGACTCCCCCTGCACACCACGCGCCCGTGCCTTTACCAGAGGAGACCCTCGGGGACCCCTGCGCTCCCCTGACTGTGTGACTCCCCCTGCACACCACACAGCCCTGCCTTTACCAGGGGAGACCCTCGGGAACCCCTGCGCTCCCTTGACTCTGTGACTCCCCCTGCACACCACGCGGCCGTGCCTTTACCAGGGGAGACCCTAGGGGAACCCTGCGCTCCCCTGACTGTGTGACTCCCCCCTGCACACCACGCACCCGTGTCTTTACCAGGGGAGACCCTCGGGGACCCCTGCACTCTCCTGACTATGTGACTCCCCCTGCACACCACGCGCCCGTGCCTTTACCAGAGGAGACCCTCATGGACCCCTGCGCTCCCCTGACTGTGTGACTCCCCCTGCACACCATGCGTCAGTGCCTTTACCAGAGGAGACCCTCGGGAACTCCTGCGCTCCCCTGACTGTGTGACTCCCCCTGCACACAACATGGCCGTGCCTTTACCAGGGGAGACCCTCGGGGACCCCTGCGCTCCCGACTGTGTGACTCCCCCTGCACACCACGCACCGTGCCTTTACCAGAGGAGACCCTCGGGGACCCCAGCTTCCCTGACTGTGTGACTCCCCTGCACACCACGCCTGTGCCTTTACCAGGGAGACCCTCGGGGACCCCTGCGCTCCCCTGACTGTGTGACTCCCCCTGCCCACCACGCAGCTCTGCCTTTACCAGAGGAGACCCTCGGGGACCCCTGCGCTCCCGACTGTGTGACTCCCCCTGCACACCACGCACTGTGCCTTTACCAGAGGAGACCCTCGGGGACCCCTGCGCTCCCGACTGTGTGACTCCCCCTGCACACCACGCGCCCATGCCTTTACCAGAGGAGACCCTCGGGGACCCCTGCACTCCCCTGACTGTGGACCAGGGGAGACAGTGTAAATTATATTTGAATGATATTGGAAGCTACTCAGTGTTATTCCAGAGTGTGAAGATGAGAGACCTACCCGGATGTGAGAGCCCAGCTCCCTCTGGTACAAGATGAAGGCCACCAGGCTGCCCGTGCTCATCTCACCCGCTTTAATGAGACTGCGTCCGTAGTACAGCATGAGCACCTGCACTGCCAGAGTGATGAGCTGCAGAGAGAAACAGCGAACAGACAACCAATCACATCTCCAGCCTTGAAATAGCGAGCAGACAACCAATCACACCTCCAGCCTTGGAACAGAGAGCAGACAACCAATCACACCTCCAGCCTCAGAACAGAGAGCAGACAACCAATCACACCTCCAGCCTCAGAACAGAGAGCAGACAACCAATCACACCTCCAGCCTCAGAACAGAGAGCAGACAACCAATCACACCTCCAGCCTCAGAACAGAGAGCAGACAACCAATCACAGCTCCAGCCTCAGAACAGAGAGCAGACAACCAATCACACCTCCAGCCTCAGAACAGAGAGCAGACAACCAATCACACCTCCAGCCTCAGAACAGAGAGCAGACAACCAATCACACCTCCAGCCTTGAAACCGCGAGCGACAAACAATCACACCTCCAGCCTCAGAACATCATGGCTTATAGTATGATGCTTGTGTGCTGGTGAACGTTAGAAGTGCAGCCCTCTGCATACGAGCGCCTCCCCAGGGATCACTGTCACATTCCCACAGACACACACCCTTCTCAACAGACACACCCCCTTCTCAACAGACACACCCCCTTCTTAACAGACAACCCCCCTTCTCAGCAGACACCTTCTCAATAGACACACCCCCTTCTCAACAGACACCCCCTTCTCAACAGACACCCCCCCTTCTCAACAGACACACCCTTTCTCAACAGACACACCCCTTCTCAACAGACACCTTCTCAATAGACACACCCCTTCTCAACAGACACACCCTTTCTCAAAAGACACACCCCTTCTCAACAGACACAACCCCTTCTCAACAGACACACCCACCCTTTTCAACAGACACCTTCTCAAAAGACACACCTCCTTTTCAAGACACCCCCCTTCTCAACAAACACCCACCTTCTCAACAGACACCCCCTTCTCAATAGACACACCCCTTCTCAACAGACACCCCTTCTCAACAAACACCCACCTTCTCAACAGACACACCCCTTCTCAACAGACACCCCCTTCTCAACAAACACCCACCTTCTCAACAGACACACCCCTTCTCAACAGACACCCCTTCTCAATAGACACACCCCTTCTCAACAGACACCCCCTTCTCAATAGACACACCCCTTCTCAACAGACAAACCCCTTCTCAATAGACACACCCCTTCTCAACAGACACCCCCTTCTCAATAGACACACCCCTTCTCAACAGACACAACCCTTCTCAACAGACACACCCACCCTTTTCAACAGACACCTTCTCAACAGACACACCTCCTTTTCAAGACACCCCTTCTCAACAGACACCCCTTCTCAACAAACACCCACCTTCTGAACAGACACCCCCTTCTCAACAGACACCCCCTTCTCAATAGACACATCCCTTCTCAATAGACACACCCCTTCTCAATAGACAAACCCCTTCTCAATAGACACCCCCCCTTCTCAACAGACACACCCCCTTTCTCAATAGACACACCCCCTTCTCAATAGACACACCCCCTTCTCAACAGACACACCCACCCTTCTCAACAGCAGGTGGGCAGCTCTGAATGTGTCCCTGCTGTTCTTGAGTCTCTGTGTGTCTGACAGCTTGCTGTCGTATCTCTTGGCTTCAGTGTCCTCTGTAGCGAAGCTCCGCACTGTTTTAATGGCAGAGACCGCCTCCCCCGCCGCCTCATTGGACCGTGCAATCGAGTCCTGGACCTCTTTTGCTAAACGCTGAGATAAAAGCAAGTATCTCTAGTTTAGTGCATCAACAGATTGGAACTCAGGCCTCCAGAGGAAGGTGAAAGGCTGGTCTAGTGCATTAACATTAACCCACTAGCACCACCTAGCCTCCCAGATTGGAACCCAGAGAAAGGTGAAATGATTGACTGAGACCCTGCTGTCTGTCTGTCAGTGCATGTGTGTGTGTGTGTGTGTGTGTGCGCGTCTGTGTGTGTGTGTGTGTGTGTGTGTGTGTGTGTGTGTGTGTGTGTGTGTGTGTGTGTGTGTGTGTGTGTGTGTGTGTGTGTGTGTGTGTGTGTGTGTGTGTGTGTGTGTGTGTGTGTGTGTGTGTGTGTGTGTGTGTGTGTGTGTGTGTGTGTGTGTGTGTGTGTGTGTGTGTGTGTGTGTGTGTGTGTGTGTGTGTGTGTGTGTGTGTGTGTGTGTGTGTGTGTGTGTGTGTGTGTGTGTGTGTGTGTGTGTGTGTGTGTGTGTGTGTGTGTGTGTGTGTGTGTGTGTGTGTGTGTGTGTGTGTGTGTGTGTGTGTGTGTGTGTGTGTGTGTGTGTGTGTGTGTGTGTGTGTGTGTGTGTGTGTGTGTGTGTGTGTGTGTGTGTGTGTGTGTGTGTGTGTGTGTGTGTGTGTGTGTGTGTGTGTGTGTGTGTGTGTGTGTGTGTGTGTGTGTGTGTGTGTGTGTGTGTGTGTGTGTGTGTGTGTGTGTGTGTGTGTGTGTGTGTGTGTGTGTGTGTGTGTGTGTGTGTGTGTGTGTGTGTGTGTGTGTGTGTGTGTGTGTGTGTGTGTGTGTGTGTGTGTGTGTGTGTGTGTGTGTGTGTGTGTGTGTGTGTGTGTGTGTGTGTGTGTGTGTGTGTGTGTGTGTGTGTGTGTGTGTGTGTGTGTGTGTGTGTGTGTGTGTGTGTGTGTGTGTGTGTGTGTGTGTGTGTGTGTGTGTGTGTGTGTGTGTGTGTGTGTGTGTGTGTGTGTGTGTGTGTGTGTGTGTGTGTGTGTGTGTGTGTGTGTGTGTGTGTGTGTGTGTGTGTGTGTGTGTGTGTGTGTGTGTGTGTGTGTGTGTGTGTGTGTGTGTGTGTGTGTGTGTGTGTGTGTGTGTGTGTGTGTGTGTGTGTGTGTGTGTGTGTGTGTGTGTGTGTGTGTGTGTGTGTGTGTGTGTGTGTGTGTGTGTGTGTGTGTGTGTGTGTGTGTGTGTGTGTGTGTGTGTGTGTGTGTGTGTGTGTGTGTGTGTGTGTGTGTGTGTGTGTGTGTGTGTGTGTGTGTGTGTGTGTGTGTCTCTCGGGGTACACACCTGGTAGTAGGAGTTGTAGATGTTCTGGAGGATGCTGATCAGCAGGGTCTCTATGACAGTGACCAGGGTGAGCCTCCAGGACAGGCTGACCATGAGGGACAGCACGGCCAGCGTCTTCATCAGGCTGCGCAGGAACACGTTCATGTTCATGGCCACGGACTGGCTCATCAGCGTGGTGTCTGTGGACAGCCGGGACGTGATGTCACCTGCGCAGGAGAGCACAACAGCGCCATCGCATCAGCACAGCAGCAGATTCACCTGCCTCTTCCAGCTTCATACAATCACAACACAGCAGATTCACCCTCCTCTTCCAGCTTCATACAATCACAACACAGCAGATTCACCCTCCTCTTCCAGCTTCATACAATCACAACACAGCAGATTCACCCTCCTCTTCCAGCTTCATACAATCACAACACAGCAGATTCACCCTCCTCTTCTAGCTTCATACAATCACAACACAGCAGATTCAACCTCCTCTTCCAGCTTCATATAATCACAACACAGCAGATTCACCCTCCTCTTCCAGCTTCATACAATCACAACACAGCTGCAGATTCACCCTCCTCTTCCAGCTTCATACAATCACAACACAGCAGATTCACCCTCCTCTTCCAGCTTCATACAATCACAACACAGCAGATTCACCCTCCTCTTCCAGCTTCACACAATCACAACACAGCAGATTCACCCTCCTCTTCCAGCTTCACACAATCACAACACAGCAGATTCACCCTCCTCTTCCAGCTTCATACAATCACAACACAGCAGATTCACCCTCCTCTTCCAGCTTCATACAATCACAACACAGCAGATTCACCCTCCTCTTCCAGCTTCATACAATCACAACACAGCAGATTCACCCTCCTCTTCCAGCTTCATACAATCACAACACAGCAGATTCACCCTCCTCTTCCAGCTTCATACAATCACAACACAGCAGATTCACCCTCCTCTTCCAGCTTCATACAATCACAACACAGCAGATTCACCCTCCTCTTCCAGCTTCACACAATCACAACACAGCAGATTCACCCTCCTCTTCCAGCTTCACACAATCACAACACAGCAGATTCACCCTCCTCTTCCAGCTTCATACAATCACAACACAGCAGATTCACCCTCCTCTTCCAGCTTCATACAATCACAACACAGCGCAGATTCACCCTCCTCTTCCAGCTTCATACAATCACAACACAGCAGATTCACCCTCCTCTTCCAGCTTCATACAATCACAACACAGCAGATTCACCCTCCTCTTCCAGCTTCATACAATCACAACACAGCAGATTCACCCTCCTCTTCCAGCTTCATACAATCACAACACAGCAGATTCACCCTCCTCTTCCAGCTTCATACAATCACAACACAGCAGATTCACCCTCCTCTTCCAGCTTCATACAATCACAACACAGCAGATTCACCCTCCTCTTCCAGCTTCATACAATCACAACACAGCAGATTCACCCTCCTCTTCCAGCTTCATACAATCACAACACAGCAGATTCACCCTCCTCTTCCAGCTTCATACAATCACAACACAGCTGCAGATTCACCCTCCTCTTCCAGCTTCATACAATCACAACACAGCAGATTCACCCTCCTCTTCCAGCTTCATACAATCACAACACAGCAGATTCACCCTCCTCTTCCAGCTTCATACAATCACAACACAGCTGCAGATTCACCCTCCTCTTCCAGCTTCATACAATCACAACACAGCAGATTCACCCTCCTCTTCCAGCTTCATACAATCACAACACAGCTGCAGATTCACCCTCCTCTTCCAGCTTCATACAATCACAACACAGCAGATTCACCCTCCTCTTCCAGCTTCATACAATCACAACACAGCTGCAGATTCACCCTCCTCTTCCAGCTTCATACAATCACAACACAGCAGATTCACCCTCCTCTTCCAGCTTCATACAATCACAACACAGCAGATTCACCCTCCTCTTCCAGCTTCATACAATCACAACACAGCTGCAGATTCACCCTCCTCTTCCAGCTTCATACAATCACAACACAGCAGATTCACCCTCCTCTTCCAGCTTCATACAATCACAACACAGCAGATTCACCCTCCTCTTCCAGCTTCATACAATCACAACACAGCAGATTCACCCTCCTCTTCCAGCTTCATACAATCACAACACAGCAGATTCACCCTCCTCTTCCAGCTTCATACAATCACAACACAGCAGATTCACCCTCCTCTTCCAGCTTCATACAATCACAACACAGCAGATTCACCCTCCTCTTCCAGCTTCATACAATCACAACACAGCAGATTCACCCTCCTCTTCCAGCTTCATACAATCACAACACAGCTGCAGATTCACCCTCCTCTTCCAGCTTCATACAATCACAACACAGC
Organism: Acipenser oxyrinchus oxyrinchus; assembly: GCA_030684275.1. Classification (NCBI taxonomy): domain Eukaryota; kingdom Metazoa; phylum Chordata; class Actinopteri; order Acipenseriformes; family Acipenseridae; genus Acipenser; species Acipenser oxyrinchus. Next base: position 2,260,812 of record CM060278.1, on the reverse strand, counting down.
AGATTCACCCTCCTCTTCCAGCTTCATACAATCACAACACAGCAGATTCACCCTCCTCTTCCAGCTTCACACAATCACAACACAGCAGATTCACCCTCCTCTTCCAGCTTCATACAATCACAACACAGCAGATTCACCCTCCTCTTCCAGCTTCATACAATCACAACACAGCAGATTCACCCTCCTCTTCCAGCTTCATACAATCACAACACAGCAGATTCACCCTCCTCTTCCAGCTTCATACAATCACAACACAGCAGATTCACCCTCCTCTTCCAGCTTCACACAATCACAACACAGCAGATTCACCCTCCTCTTCCAGCTTCATATAATCACAACACAGCAGATTCACCCTCCTCTTCTAGATTCATATAATCACAACACAGCAGATTCACCCTCCTCTTCCAGCTTCATACAATCACAACACAGCAGATTCACCCTCCTCTTCCAGCTTCATACAATCACAACACAGCAGATTCACCCTCCTCTTCCAGCTTCATACAATCACAACACAGCAGATTCACCCTCCTCTTCCAGCTTCACACAATCACAACACAGCAGATTCACCCTCCTCTTCCAGCTTCATACAATCACAACACAGCAGATTCACCCTCCTCTTCCAGCTTCATACAATCACAACACAGCAGATTCACCCTCCTCTTCCAGCTTCACACAATCACAACACAGCAGATTCACCCTCCTCTTCCAGCTTCATACAATCACAACACAGCAGATTCACCCTCCTCTTCCAGCTTCATACAATCACAACACAGCAGATTCACCCTCCTCTTCTAGCTTCACACAATCACAACACAGCTGCAGATTCACCCTCCTCTTCCAGCTTCACACAATCACAACACAGCTATGTTTTTGGCCCAAGAATCATATTCTCCAGGGGGTTTTGTGTGTCTAGGCATTTATTTTACATTTCACCACAATTTGCAATTCGTTAATAAATTGTCACTATCTACTGTAATACAGTTTCAAATCCTGCAAACAAGCCCTCTACTGTAATTGTAATCTTGTTTTAAATCTCGCAAGCAGAGTCTTCAATAGAAATGTAGGAATGTGCTGCCACTCAGTATTTGGGGCGGGTTTAAAGTATTCAGAAGGAATCAGTGATAAATACGAGTCAGGAAGGAGGGACATTGCTCAGCTGCACTGGGAAAGGTGGTTTTTTTGTTTGTTTTTTAATGGGATAGGGGTGAAGTACACGTGAATAGAGTAACCATTTCCAGTGTTTGTATTTTTGTATCGGGTGTTTTATTGGTTAAAACCGAAAATCAAAAGTCCTAATCTTAAGGTATGTCAGTATTTTCTATTCAGAGATATCAAGATATTTAGTGAGCGAGCCGTCTGAGTGAAGATATCCAGCAACAAACTCCCCGTCCCCAGCTGTGCTGCTTTCCTAGAAAAAGAGAACATTTCGGGGGACCGTTCTACTTGTGAGACGTCTTACTCATTAAAATATTGAGTATATTTTTAAAGAGGAGACGATTATCTGTTCAGAGATACCAGGGTATTGAGTAAGTAAGGGGTCTGACTGAGGAAACATGGGCAATACAATCCAAACCCTAGTCTACACACATATATATTGTTCTTAAATAAATACTCATCACAGTTACAAAGTAAAAAAGCACCACAATCAGATGCTGTGTACTCTCACCTGTCTTGGTAATGCTGTGTACTCTCACCTGTCTTGGTAATGCTGTGTACTCTCACCTGCCTTGGTAATGCTGTGTACTCTCACCTGTCTTGGTAATGCTGTGTACTCTCATCTGTCTTGGTAATGCTGTGTACTCTCACCTGTCTTGGTAATGCTGTGTACTCTCACCTGTCTTGGTAATGCTGTGTACTCTCACCTGTCTTGGTAATGCTGTGTACTCTCACCTGTCTTGGTAATGCTGTGAACTCTCACCTGTCTTGGTAATGCTGTGTACTCTCACCTGTCTTGGTAATGCTGTGTACTCTCACCTGTCTTGGTAATGCTGTGAACTCTCACCTGTCTTGGTAATGCTGTGTACTCTCACCTGTCTTGGTAATGCTGTGTACTCTCACCTGTCTTGGTAATGCTGTGTACTCTCACCTGTCTTGGTAATGCTGTGTACTCTCACCTGTCTTGGTAATGCTGTGTACTCTCACCTGTCTTGGTAATGCTGTGTACTCTCACCTGTCTTGGTAATGCTATGTACTCTCACCTGTCTTGGTGGTCTCGAAGAAGCCGATCTCCTGCTTCACCAGGGCTCTGAAGAGCAGGACCCGCACGCGCTTGTTGAGTCTGGACAGGGAGCACATGAAGAGACCCCCACGCAGCCCCGCAGAGAGAGAGCTGGGGAGAGAGGGAGCACATGAAGAGACCCCCGCGCAGTGCTGTGTGAGCTGATTGAACCTGAACCACAGTGTTGTGTGAGCTGATTGAACCTGAACCACAGTGCTGTGTGAGCTGTTTGAACCTGAACCACAGTGCTGTGTGAGCTGATTGAACTTGAACCACAGTGCTGTGTGAGCTGATTGAACCTGAACCACAGTGCTGTGTGAGCTGATTGAACCTGAACCACAGTGCTGTGTGAGCTGATTGAACCTGAACCACAGTGCTGTGTGAGCTGATTGAACCTGAACCACAGTGCTGTGTGAGCTGATTGAACCTGAATCACAGTGCTGTGTGAGCTGATTGAACCTGAACCACAGTGCTGTGTGAGCTGATTGAACCTGAACCACAGTGCTGTGTGAGCTGATTGAGCCACTAGTGTCTGAGATGTAAACACATTGACAGAGTGTCTCTAAAACTCCAGCGGTGAGGGCATTACCACGGCACTCCCTGGCTTCAGCCACGCAGGGCTTTAGAAAAGCTTTATAAAGACAGAAGGATGCTGTGCTGTCGTGTGGACTTACCTCCCCAGTGAGAAGAGGGTGAGGGTGAGGGTTAGAGTTAGGGTTAAGGTTAGGGTGAGGGTGAGGGTGAGGGTTAGGGTGAGGGTTAGGGTGAGGGTGAGGGTAAGGGTGAGGGTTAGGGTTAGGGTGAGGGCAAGGGTGAGGGTTAGGGTAAGGGTGAGGGTGAGGGTGAGGGTGAGGGTTAGAGTTAGGGTTAGGGTGAGGGTGAGGGTGAGGGTTAGAGTTAGGGTGAGGGTGAGGGTGAGGGTGAGAGTTAGGGTTAAGGTTAGGGTTAGGGTGAGGGTTAGGGTTAGGGTGAGGGTGAGGGTGAGGGTGAGGGTTAGGGTTAGTGCATTATAGTGTATAAGTGCAGACAGGTACCTCCCCAGTGAGAAGAGGCCCATGAAGAGGATGGCGCTGCTGAAGGCGTTCTGCTTGTACCTGGAGCCCAGGATGTCAATCACCTTCCCCGTGTAGAAGGGAATGAACATCTCAACTGCAAACAAGACAACACAGGACAGGGCAGTCAATACACAACACAGGACAGGACAGTCAATACACAACACAGGGCAGGGCAGTCAATACACAACACAGGACAGGACAGTCAATACACAACACAGGACAGGGCAGTCAATACACAACACAGGACAGGGCAGTCAATACACAACACAGGACAGAGCAGTCAATACACAACACAGGACAGGGCAGTCAATACACAACACAGGACAGGGCAGTCAATACACAACACAGGACAGTCAATACACAACACAGGACAGGGCAGTCAATACACAACACAGGACAGGACAGTCAATACACAACACAGGGCAGGGCAGTCAATACACAACACAGGACAGGGCAGTCAATACACAACACAGGACAGGGCAGTCAATACACAACACAACACAGGACAGTCAATTAGTGAAAACACAGAGTCCACCTGTCTAAATGTGCTGTAGCATGGTGCATTGTGGGAGTATGTGGATGTGCTGCAGCAGGGTGCATTGTGGGAGTGTGTGGATGTGCTGCAGCATGGTGCATTGTGGGAGTGTGTGGATGTGCTGCAGCATGGTGCATTGTGGGAGTGTGTGGATGTGCTGCAGCATGGTGCATTGTGGGAGTGTGTGGATGTGCTGTAGCATGGTGCATTGTGAGTGTGTGGATGTGCTGCAGCATGGTGCATTGTGGGAGTGTGTGGATGTGCTGCAGCATGGTGCATTGTGGGAGTGTGTGGATGTGCTGCAGCATGGTGCATTGTGGGAGTGTGTGGATGTGCTGCAGCAGGGTGCATTGTGGGAGTGTGTGGATGTGCTGCAGCAGGGTGCATTGTGGGAGTGTGTGGATGTGCTGCAGCAGGGTGCATTGTGGGAGTGTGTGGATGTGCTGCAGCATGGTGCATTGTGGGAGTGTGTGGATGTGCTGCAGCAGGGTGCATTGTGGGAGTGTGTGAATGTGCTGCAGCAGGGTGCATTGTGGGAGTGTGTGGATGTGCTGCAGCAGGCTGCATTGTGGGAGTGTGTGGATGTGCTGCAGCAGGGTGCATTGTGGGAGTGTGTGGATGTGCTGCAGCAGGCTGCACTGTGGGAGTGTGTGGATGTGCTGCAGCAGGGTGCATTGTGGGAGTGTGTGGATGTGCTGCAGCATGGTGCATTGTGGGAGTGTGTGGATGTGCTGCAGCATGGTGCATTGTGGGAGTGTGTGGATGTGCTGCAGCAGGCTGCATTGTGGGAGTGTGTGGATGTGCTGCAGCAGGGTGCATTGTGGGAGTGTGTGGATGTGCTGCAGCAGGGTGCATTGTGGGAGTGTGTGGATGTGCTGCAGCATGGTGCATTGTGGGAGTGTGTGGATGTGCTGCAGCATGGTGCATTGTGGGAGTGTGTGGATGTGCTGCAGCAGGGTGCATTGTGGGAGTGTGTGGATGTGCTGCAGCAGGGTGCATTGTGGGAGTGTGTGGATGTGCTGCAGCAGGGTGCATTGTGGGAGTATGTGGATGTGCTGCAGCAGGGTGCATTGTGGGAGTGTGTGGATGTGCTGCAGCATGGTGCATTGTGGGAGTGTGTGGATGTGCTGCAGCAGGGTGCATTGTGGGAGTGTGTGGATGTGCTGCAGCATGGTGCATTGTGGGAGTGTGTGGATGTGATGCAGCATGGTGCATTGTGGGAGTGTGTGGATGTGCTGAAGCATGGTGCATTGTGGGAGTGTGTGGCTGTGCTGCAGCAGGGTGCATTGTGGGAGTGTGTGGATGTGCTGCAGCAGGGTGCATTGTGGGAGTGTGGATGTGCTGCAGCATGGTGCATTGTGGGAGTGTGTGGATGTGCTGCAGCATGGTGCATTGTGGGAGTGTGTGGATGTGCGGACAGACCCTGCTGTCACCCGGGACCCTCTTGTAAACTACATGTAATGCTCTATTTTGCTCAGTGCAGTTCGGTTGTCTCTGTGAATATGATAATCGAGATGCCAAGGTCAGAGAATCTAGCAGTCTGATTTGATCTGATCTGATTTGAAAATAAAAACCCTGTAACACTATATTGGGAGTACTTCATTGAAACCCCTGTAAGACTGTATTTGGGAAGACTTCATTGAAAAGCATTGCCATGTCCTTTTCTTTTGGGAGTCAGACTGCTGCAATTGACTCAACAAAGTTCAGAAAATCAATGCGTCTCAGTCCAGCCTGACTTCTCTGTAAACGTGACTTGTTTTATTAGTTTCAGAGCTTTACAACCGAAGATGTACCGTACTCAACATTAAAAACCACTTGAAAATCAGAACGTGTGTATCATTGAGGGTACATGTATGAGTGCATTTCAGCATGAAGCACTGAGCTACTCATAAAGAAGAAACAGGGATAGAATCCCAGAGTCTGAAACAACTAAAGAAACTGAAGAGGTAACCCCTGAATAAATAAACTAGTGTGAATGAACCCTGTGCAGCCCTGGGTACCCCATACCTATTCAATGAATGTGCTGCCCTGGGTACCCCATACCTATTCAATGAATGTGCTGCTCTGGGTACCCCATACCTATTCAATGAATGAGCTGCCCTGGGTACCCCATACCTATTCAATGAAGCCTGTGCTGCCCTGGGTACCCCATACCTATTCAATGAATGAGCTGCCCTGGGTACCCCATACCTATTCAATGAAGCCTGTGCTGCCCTGGGTACCCCATACCTATTCAATGAATGTGCTGCCCTGGGTACCTCATACCTATTCAATGAATGTGCTGCCCTGGGTACCCCATACCTATTCAATGAACCCTGTGCTGCCCTGGGTACACCATACCTATTCAATGAATGTGCTGCCCTGGGTACCCCATACCTATTCAATGAATGTGCAGCCCTGGGTACCCCATACCTATTCAATGAACCCTGTGCTGCCCTGGGTACCCCATACCAATTCAATGAAGCCTGTGCTGCCCTGGGTACCCCATACCTATTCAATGAATGTGCTGCCCTGGGTACCCCATACCTATTCAATGAATGTGCTGCCCTGGGTACCTCATACCTATTCAGTGAAGCCTGTGCTCTCCTAGGTACCCCACACCTATTCAATGTCTATGTTCTCAGTGCCTAATCTAGTGGCCAGTGGGCAGCAATGGGGTTATAGATGGACAGTGCTACTCACATATCACTGCCAGCGACAGGAAGAGGAAGGCGCCGCCCAGCAGGACCGTGTCTGGTTTGGAGTATCCGATCACCCTCATGAACAAGACCCTGGCTTGCTGCTTATTCTCCTCCCCGCTGGAGCCCCCTGCCTCGGTCCCGGCACTGCAGGGGAGCGCGGTCTCCCAGAACAGGCAGGCCGTCGCCGTCACTGCACTGGCCAGCAGGCAGAAGCCGAGGCACGGCGATCCGGTGACGATCTCCACGGGCTTCACATACACCGCCCGCTGCCAGCTCTGGAGAGCCGGAGTGAGAGCGCACAGCGCGGCCGCATAGAGCAGGGGGGCCCGGCCCCTCACAGCACTGCCTCTCCCAGCTTGAGAGAGGAGACTCAGGGAGGTCTGACTGAGCAAGGCCAGTTTAACCAGGGCCACCAGCCAGAGGCATAGCAGCGACTCGGCCCCGAAGGGGTCCAGTGTGAGGGGCAGCAGGAGAAGCCCGCAGTGCAGCAGGGAGCTGGCTGCGATATCACACGCCAGGAAGGATATCACCACAGCAATCACATTCATCACTGCAGCAGACTCACAGTCCCGGCGAAACTAGATTCACAGCACCTGAGGATGACAACATTAAAACAAACTCATCATTTTAAGAACGGAACGTTTATCACATGTAAGGCAGCTGATTCCGCTGTTGCCAGCAGCTGCACAAAACCAATGTATAATTGTGGCAAAGTGCCCCCGTGTGTATTTTGTGTTACGTGTTGTGTGTAAATGTTGGTGTATAGTCATCGGTACACGGGATATAAACGGGTCTGTGTTTCACTTGTGATTTAAAAATGTAGATTTATATTTAGGCACGGAGGGCACAAATCACTTCACGTGCTAGTTAAAATGTAATGTGTGGTCACGGGAGTGCACTTAATTAATTCACGTGCAGTTGTACCGAGATTCCAATTGAATGATTGACTAGCAATCGAGTCTCGGTACAACTGCATAAAAACAGCATGTTTTCACTCACTTTCGGGGTTGGGTGTTAGTGAGTGGAGAGCGGGTGAGAGAGAGAGAAGGAAATATATATAACAATTGCTATCGGCGTGCTGGTAGGACCAGCACGGTACTATTTTATTATTTACTCACCGTGTTTGTGTGTCTGTCCGTCCACCGTTTGTTTAGTGTTAGTCCGTTTTGTTTATGTCTGTTTATTTTGGCGAAAGTGCCGTGTCCTGTGTTTTGTTACAACCGTTTATTTTTCTGTTTGATTATTAAGCGCTGGCGCGATCAGCAGCTCAGCTTCTAAAACCCCAAGTCTCTGTCTGTACTGTGTTTCCTGGCTCTGCCGTGGCGTCACCGCTCAGTCGTCTTTGTCACACGTGGTGTCAGAACCGGGAGCTACAGCGCCTCAGGACTCAGGCCAGAGCAGGAACCGCAATTTGTTTAAAAAAAAAAAAAACACAACAAGAAAATGGAAGGCTGGAACTGGAGAGATGGCTGCCAGGATCTGGAGGTCCTCCTCGGTGGTCTAGAGGACCAAGGCTGGTGCCTTGCCTGTGGGGAGTTCGGGCACCCGGTGGTGCGCTGCCCCTACCAAGAGGGAGAGGAGGAACTGGCCCAGGAGAGGAAGGTGAGGAGGAGGCAGAGAAGGGGAAAGGGGAAGAGGAAGGCTGAGTGTCCACAGCCCAAGCGGGAGGAGCCCGAGCGTCCCTACGCCTGAGTGGGAGGAGCCCGAGCGTCCTACGCCTGAGTGGGAGGAGCCCGAACGTCCTACGCCTGAGTGGGAGGAGCCCGAGCGTCCCTACGCCTGAATGGGAGGAGCCCGAGCGTCCTACGCCTGAATGGGAGGAGCCCGAGCGTCCTACGCCTGAATGGGAGGAGTCGGTGCGTCCACAGCCCAAGAGGGAGGAGTCGGTGCGTCCACAGCCCAAGAGGGAGGAGTCGGTGTGTCCACAGCCCAAGAGGGAGGAGTCGGTGCGTCCACGGCCCAAGAGGGAGGAGTCGGTGCGTCCACGGCCCAAGAAGGGGAAGGTAGGCGTCCACAGCCCCAGTCTCCACCAGCAGAGGGTGAATTCCTGCTGGGTCCACCTCCATTGCCATGGGAGGACTGCTTGCAGCTCCCACCTCCACCAGCAGAGGGTGAATTCCTGCTGGTCCCGCCACTTCCATTGGCAGAGCAGCAGGAGCTGCCTCTGCCTCCGCCACCTCCACCGGCAGGAGCAGAGCAGCAGGAGCTGCCTCTGCCTCCGCCACTTCCATCGGCAGAGCAGCAGGAGCTGCCTCTGCCTCCGCCACCTCCATCGGCAGGAGCAGGCGGCAGGAGCTGCCTCTGCCTCCGCCACCTCCATCGGCAGGAGCAGGCGGCAGGAGCTGCCTCTGCCTCCGCCACTTCCATCGGCAGAGCAGCAGGAGCTGCCTCTGCCTCCGCCACCTCCATCGGCAGGAGCAGAGCAGCAGGAGCTGCCTCTGCCTCCGCCACCTCCATCTGCAGGAGCAGAGCAGCAGGAGCTGCCTCTGCCTCCGCCACCTCCATCGGCAGGAGCAGAGCAGCAGGAGCTGCCTCTGCCTCCGCCAACCCCACCAGCAGAGGATGAATGCCTGCTGGTAACACTTCCCCACCAGCAGAGGATGAATCCCTGCTGGTATCACTTCCCCACCAGCAGAGGAGGAATGCCTGCTGGTAACACTTCCCCACCAGCAGAGGATGAATGCCTGCTGGTATCACTTCCCCACCAGCAGAGGATGAATGCCTGCTGGTAACACTTCCCCACCAGCAGAGGATAAATGCCTGCTGGTATCACTTCCCCACCAGCAGAGGAGGAATGCCTGCTGGTATCATTTCCCCACCGTCACGAGGAGAGGAGCAGGAGCTGCCTCTCCCTTCACCAGAAGGACCAGGACTAGATGCTGGCGGTCCTCAGCAGCCCTTGCATAGGCTGCTGAGGGAAGCTGAGGAAGAACCGCCCGGCCACAGAGGCCGAGAAGAGGGCCAACACCCGCACCCCAGCTTGTCCTGACTGCCTGCCTCGCTTAGCCCAAGGATGCCTGCCTCGCTTAGCCCAAGGATGCCTGCCTCGCTTAGCCCAAGGATGCCTGCCTCGCTTCGCCCAAGGATGCCTGCCTCGCTTAGCCCAAGGATGCCTGCCTCGCTCGCCCAAGGATGCCTGCCTCGCCGCCCAAGGATGCCTGCCTCGCCGCCCAAGGATGCCTGCCTCGCATCGCCTGGGGTTGCCAGCCGCTCCGCATCGCCTGGGGTTGCCAGCCGCTCCGCATCGCCTGGGGTTGCCAGCCGCTCCGCATCGCCTGGGGTTGCCAGCCGCTCCGCGCTCGCCTGGGGTTGCCAGCCGCTCCGCGTCGCCTGGGGTTGCCAGCCGCTCCGCATCGCCTGGGGTTGCCAGCCGCTCCGCATCGCCTGGGGTTGCCAGCCGCTCCGCATCGCCTGGGGTTGCCAGCCGCTCCGCATCGCCTGGGGTTGCCAGCCGCTCCGCATCGCCTGGGGCTGCCTGTCGCTCCGCATCGCCTGGGGCTGCCTTTTGCTCCACACAGGGTACAGGGTGCGAGGGAGAAGTGGAGCTCCGCTGCCGCCTCTATGGCCAGGGGCTCCCCTCCCGAGTTCGCCTCCCGAGGGTCCGCTGCTGCTGCCGTCGCCTCCCGAGGGTCGCTGCTGCTGCCGTCGCCTCCCGAGGGTCGCTGCTGCTGCCGTCGCCTCCCGAGGGTCCGCTGCCGTCGCCTGGGGTCGCCAGGGATCCTGCTTCGCCTGGGGTAGTGGAGGGTCCTGCTTCACCTGGGGTCGCTACACTATGGCCAGAACCCCATGAAGGGAGCTGTCGGCCATGAAGAAAGGGGGAGGTCAGGAGACCAGCTCCCCAGCCGCATTTCCGTGGCAGGAAACACGGTGGCCAGAGCCCCACGGAGGAGCTAGCGGCCACGAAGGAGGGAGGTCAGGAGACCAGCTCCCCTCGCAGCAGTTTCGCTGCGGAGGTGGGTGGCGGCCCACGGAGGAACTGCCGGCCATGAAGAAGGGGGAGGTCAGGAGACCAGCTTCCCCGCAGCAGTTTCGCTGCGGAGATTGTGTGGTCGGAGCCCCACGGAGGAACTGCCGGCCATGAAGAAGGGGGAGGTCAGGAGACCAGCTCCCCAGCTGCACTTTGCGGCAGGAGATAGTGTGGCTGAAGCCCGGAAGAGGAGCTGCCAGCCACGAAGAATTGGGGGTGCCAGACATTTCACCATGGCCACCCCAGAAACAACTTGCTTCCCCTCTTCCGGGACTTTGGGACTGAGGGGAGGTGGCCATTGAGGCCATGTGTGCTTTGCACAAGGGGGTATATGTGGCAAAGTGCCCCCGTGTGTATTTTGTGTTACGTGTTGTGTGTAAATGTTGGTGTATAGTCATCGGTACACGGGATATAAGCGGGTCTGTGTTTCACTTGTGATTTAAAAATGTAGATTTATATTTAGGCACGGAGGGCACAAATCACTTCACGTGCTAGTTAAAATGTAATGTGTGGTCACGGGAGTGCACTTAATTAATTCACGTGCAGTTGTACCGAGATTCCAATTGAATGATTGACTAGCAATCGAGTCTCGGTACAACTGCATAAAAACAGCATGTTTTCACTCACTTTCGGGGTTGGGTGTTCGTGAGTGGAGAGCGGGTGAGAGAGAGAGAGGAAATATATATAACAATTGCTATCGGCGTGCTGGTAGGACCAGCACGGTACTTATTTATTATTTACTCACCGTGTTTGTGTGTCTGTCCGTCCACCGTTTGTTTAGTGTTAGTCCGTTTTGTTTATGTCTGTTTATTTTGGCGAAAGTGCCGTGTCCTGTGTTTTGTTACAACCGTTTATTTTTCTGTTTGATTATTAAGCGCTGGCGCGATCACGCGCTCAGCTTCTAAAACCCCAAGTCTCTGTCTGTACTGTGTTTCCTGGCTCTGCCGTGGCGTCACCGCTCAGTCGTCTTTGTCACAATAATATAACCACCTATTTCACTTTCTCTATCCCTAAGGCGAGTAAAAAAATAAGCATTTCTATCTCCTGAGCTCTGATGGTGTGGAGCTGTTAAGCTCCTGGCAGCAGTGTTTCTGTGGGGTTTCTTACTGGCAGTAGAGTCTGTGCTGGTAATAATAAGAAACCCAAACAAGGCTGCAGCAGGAGAGTTACTTGTTTGAATATTTTACACAATTAACTAACTGAGCTGCTTAGCATTCCAGCATCTGCTGCCAGTGCTGGGACCTGGAACCAGTTGAATGGCTTCTTACTGGGTACTGGGATACAGGAGTTAGATTAATAGGGGTCGCAGTTTTGAGTACAGGTACCGCAAATACAATTCTGTTTTTTCTTCTCTTTTTCTTGAACCAGCTGCTCATCGACCAGCATGAAGTCTCTTAAACTCAGGGCTGCAGTTTTGAGACAGAAGTCTCGGATTTCCAGGGACACACAGACTCCCGGAGTCTCAGATTTCTAGGGACACACAAACCCTGAAGAACATCCAGCAGTGACTGGTGCTGGGTTCTGCTGGGCACAGCGGGTGGGTTCTGCTGGGCACAGCGGGTGGGTTCTGCTGGGCACAGCGGTGGGTTCTGCTGGGCACAGCGGGTGGGTTCTGCTGGGCACAGCGGGTGGGTTCTGCTGGGCACAGCGGTGGGTTCTGCTGGGCACAGCGGGTGGGTTCTGCTGGGCACAGCGGGTGGGTTCTGCTGGGCACAGCGGTGGGTTCTGCTGGGCACAGCGGGTGGGTTCTGCTGGGCACAGCGGGTGCGTTCTGCTGGGCACAGCGGTGGGTTCTGCTGGGTACAGCGGGTGGGTTCTGCTGGGCACAGCGGGTGGGTTCTGCTGGGCACAGCGGGTGGGTTCTGCTGGGCACAGCGGTGGGTTCTGCTGGGCACAGCGGGTGGGTTCTGCTGGGCACAGCGGTGGGTTCTGCTGGGCACAGCGGTGGGTTCTGCTGGGCACAGCGGGTGGGTTCTGCTGGTTTCCAGCTGCTCGTGCTGTTTCAAGAGACTTGGTGCTGGCGGGAGCTGGTTAAACTGGTCCAAGAAAAATGTGGGTCTGTTTTTGTTTGTTGTCTGATATCCTAAACAAATCTATAATTTGCTGTACAACGCGTGTGGAGTTTAATACACCTGCCAAGAAAGAGGCCGGGAATGTGTGCTCAAAATACTGAACACCAGCAACGACCGGGCAAAGCGACACCAGCGGCAACACATGCGCCTTACAGCTAGACACGCACCAAGCAATACACATGCGCCTTACAGCAAGACACGCACCAAGCAATACACATGCGCCTTACAGCTAGACACGCACCAAGCAATACACATGCGCCTTACAGCTAGACACGCACCAAGCAATACACATGCGCCTTACAGCTAGACACGCACCAAGCAATACACATGCGCCTTACAGCAAGACACGCACCAAGCAATACACATGCGCCTTACAGCTAGACACGCACCAAGCAATACACACGCGTCTGACAGCTAGACACGCACCAAGCAATACACATGCGCCTTACAGCTAGACACGCACCAAGCAATACACACGCGTCTGACAGCTAGACACGCACCAAGCAATACACATGCGCCTTACAGCTAGACACGCACCAAGCAATACACACGCGCCTGAAAATGTATATCAAGCAATGCACACGCGTCTGAAAATGTATATCAAGCAATGCACACGCGTCTGAAAATGTATATCAAGCAATGCACACGCGTCTATAAATGTATATCAAGCAATACACACGCGTCTGCAGCTATACATGCATCAAGCAATACACGCGCGTTTGAAGAAGTGACGGGTGCAGCTGCGTCCACGTTGATACTATCTGCAGCAACAACAGAGAACACAGCCAGGTTTGCAGCACGAACACACCGAAGCACGCGACCGTCTGGATCGACTCGCGCTATCAGTGTTTTATCTGCTGTATTGCCGGAAGTCTAACGCAGGTTTTACTTGTTTGGATGGAAAAACGATTTTCCAAATGCAGTTTTACATAACCTCCAAACTCAGACTAAAGTATAATGTATGCATTTGGTAGCGGTGCTATAAAATACACTTTTTTTTTGGTTTGTTCAAGAATGCCTAGTTTATTTATTTATTTATTTTAAGACCGCGACTAGTTTTGCTATATCACATGGTAAATAGCTAAAACATTCAAAGCACACAAGTGTACTTGTACTGAACCCAGATACAACCGCTTAATAATAGAAATCACGAACCTGCTGCTTTCTGAGTATCAAACAGGAAATACATGCGCTGCTAAAAGATATCCTTCCGCGTCGTGAGGCTCTGAGGAGTAAAAAAGGAACATGTACTTTTGATCAGTAATGTGCTGTAATGCCAGGACTCGCTGATTAACCGCAAGGTGTCGCTGTTACCCGTGCTCTCCTGACAACCACAGCGCGGGTTCTGTCAGCTTCTATGGGTTCAGTTTAATTACAGTATATATTTATTGTATATTATGTAGTATATCTTTTACACAGAGCGGTGTAAGCAGCTTCCCTCAGTGTAAGCCGTGCATACATTGTTATGTATCTGTTGCTGGAAACAAAAGGGCGGTCCTTTGTATCTCTAACACTTTCGGTTTCATAACCCTTCTGATAAAACCGGCAGAGACAAGGCAGACAGAGAGAGAGAAACTAAAGCAACGCTTCTTCCAGTCCGTGAACCTCGAGTCTACATTGTACAAGTTTTGGTCTTTAACTACATCATTTCAGTTATTTTGGGTGATTTGCCTACGAGCACATTTCAATAAGAAGCTCTTCCGGCAAACCTGTATCTTACAGTAACAAGGTAAGAATGAAGAAGTACCCTTGAGACGTTCTAAACACTATCCGCGTGTTAGTTATTTTATTGTTATTATTTGTATTAATAGTATTAAACTTTAGTATCTGATGTACCGTATGCAGGTTTATTTCACTTTGTAATTAACAACTGTGTGTCGTGCAAACACGACGCTGCAGTACAGAGGAACACGTAAGTGAAACTAACCTTGAATTGAAAAAAAGACGGAGCAAAAATCTACTGTTTTAGGTTATTATTACATTCGTCAAATGCCACCGCGCCTGTGAATGTGTGTGTGTGTGTGTGATGTGTGTGTGTGGTTAATTATAATGATGTCCATGTAAAGTTAACTGTCTCGTGCAGGTCGTACAGGACGGTGGTAGCAGTGCTTGGTGTTGACAGCTGTGCTTGCTCGGCTGTTGTAAAAAAAATGTAATTCATTGTTTACTGACGAATTTAAATGGATGTTTAAAAAAATACTTTTAGAGCAGCCCAGGCTCCCATTGCAGAGCAGTGTGATCCAGTCCAGGTTTCACATGCATTCTGTGAGCTCAGTAATAATGAGAGCCCCATTGCAGAGCAGTGTGATCCAGTCCAGGTTTCACATGCATTCTGTGAGCTCAGTAATAATGAGAGCCCCATTGCAGAGCAGTGTGATCCAGTCCAGGTTTCACATGCATTCTGTGAGCTCAGTAATAATGAGAGCCCCATTGCAGAGCAGTGTGATCCAGTCCAGGTTTCACATGCATTCTGTGAGCTCAGTAATAATGAGAGCCCCATTGCAGAGCAGATCATCTCCCTGTTATTTTAATGTCCTCTTTAGCTATGTTGTTATGATAACTTACTCTAATTGTGTTAACCGCAAAGGTCCAGTCTAAATGCAGCTGTTAATTCTGCAGATACAGCCCTTCATATGCTTTTATGATGCCTCAATATAAAATAAGAAACTGAAGCCTACAGATGATCCAGGTCTTGGTGTTTTTTCCTCCCCGCGGTGATGATAAAGCGGATCCATTTTCTATGTGTGGAGCGTCACAGCCGGAGTGAGATTTCACTGCTCTGATTACAGGAGCACGTCTAACTGGACTGTCCTCAAAACAGGACGCTGTGAATATACATTGTGAACATGCCTGTCGTTTTACACATGTAACAGACTGGAAACTAGCAGAATGCTGGCATACTGATTGAGAGTGCTTCACATGACATAAATACTGCGCGTGTTCTGATTTTGTCTGTGTGTATTATTGCAATAATAGAGTACAGTAAAACCTGGCTCCACTGTGTGTATTATTATAATGATAGAGTACAGTGAAACCTGGCTCCACTGTGTGTATTATTGTAATAATAGAGTACAGTGAAACCTGGATCCACTGTGTGTATTATTGTAATAATAGAGTACAGTGAAACCTGGATCCACTGTGTGTATTATTGTAATAATAGAGTACAGTGAAACCTGGATCCACTGTGTGTATTATTGTAATAATAGAGTACAGTGAAACCTGGCTCTTGTGACTGTGTGCTGATCCCGGGGACGCTGCCAGTTGAATCCTCCTCAGCTCCAGCTGGTCTCACACACCAGTGCCCTGGTGGTTGCAGGACTGTAGGATGAACCAGCCGAGAGTGGTGCTGGGATTCCGAGCAGTCCTTGCCTGTGATGTGTTGATTTCTCATGTCTGATTTCAGCTGTGTTAACCCCCCCTCTCCTCCCCTCAGCCCTCACCATGAAGCCGCTGGCAGTGCTGGCGTGTCTCCGGTGCTGGACGTGGCGTCACTCACGCCCTGCGGCTCGGGCTGACCCGGTTCCAGTGCCGGAGCTGCAGCTCCCTCTGTGGAGCCTGTGGGTGACGGGTGTGCTGCGAGCGCCGTGCTGAGCCTGGTCTTCTGTCACACCGTCCGCAGGGCCCCAGTGCCCGGCCTGGCTGCTGAGCAGAGACGCGCTGCAGAGTGTGCTGCTCCTGAGCCTGCTCCTGCCCTGCTACGCCACGCTGCAGACTGTGAGTGCACGCGGGGCACAGGAGCTGCTGTGGGCTGGCACTGTCCGGCGCCCTGCGCTGGGGTATGGAGTGACCGTCGCGACGGCTGTGCTGTGGCAGCTACGCACCCTCCCGTCGAACCCGGGTCCCAGAAGAGAAACGGGGCGTCGCTCAGGAGGCTGGCGGAGCAGATGAGCCCCGACGCTAGGCACTTCGCAGCGGTGGGGTTCTTCCTGGTGGTGTCATCTCTGGGTAAGAGCGAGTCTCGCAGCCTCGCACGTGTTAATATTGTGTTAAACACTATATGCAGTGCCGGGACCAGCGTGGATTCTGCATGATTGAATATTCGTGCAGAATTTAAAACAATGATCCAGTTTTCTTACATTTTTAAATGAGATGGA
Organism: Acipenser oxyrinchus oxyrinchus; assembly: GCA_030684275.1. NCBI lineage: Eukaryota > Metazoa > Chordata > Actinopteri > Acipenseriformes > Acipenseridae > Acipenser > Acipenser oxyrinchus. Next base: position 2,244,190 of record CM060278.1, on the reverse strand, counting down.
AAACAAAAGTTAAAAAAAAAATATTAGGAGTAAAAATAAAGCAGCTGTTTTAAAGAAAGGAGAGTTAAACACTCTGTACAGTAGAATGGGTGTTATTGAAGGAGCCTGCAGTGTTAAACACTCTGTACAGTAGAATGGGTGTTATTGAAGGAGCCTGCAGTGTTAAACACTCTGTACAGTAGAATGGGTGTTATTGAAGGAGGCTGCGGTGTTAAACACTCTGTACAGTAGAATGGGTGTTATTGAAGGAGGCTGCAGTGTTAAACACTCTGTACAGTAGAATGGGTGTTATTGAAGGAGGCTGCAGTGTTAAACACTCTGTACAGTAGAATGGGTGTTATTGAAGGAGGCTGCAGTGTTAAACACTCTGTACAGTAGAATGGGTGTTATTGAAGGAGGCTGCAGTGTTAAACACTCTGTACAGTAGAATGGGTGTTATTGAAGGAGGCTGCAGTGTTAAACACTCTGTACAGTAGAATGGGTGTTATTGAAGGAGGCTGCAGTGTTAAACACTCTGTACAGTAGAATGGGTGTTATGGAAGGAGGCTGCAGTGTTAAACACTCTGTACAGTAGAATGGGTGTTATTGAACAAACTCCCCGTCCCCAGCTGTGCTGCTTTCTAGAAAAAGAGAACATTTCGGGGGACCGTTCTACTTGTGAGACGTCTTACTCATTAAAATATTGAGTATATTTTTAAAGAGGAGACGATTTTCTATTGAGGGATACCAGGGTATTGAGTAAGTAAGGGGTCTGAGTGAGGAGACACGGGCACTACAATCCCAGCCCTAGTCCTGCTGTAAATCATTTGTTTCCAGGCTTTGAACACTGCTGTATATCAGGGACTCTGCATCATGCCAATAAAGCAAGATTAAACCCCTGTGTGTTTGACAAGGCATTTCATTTTGCTGTTGTGTGTATTAAATGCAGAGCGCTTTATAAACCCCGGTCGTATTGTGATGTAATGCTGTTTATTTCACATGTCATCTATGTTTCTTTGCATGATATCTTTATGATACTGTCATAGATATGGTTTAGGAACGAAGACAAAAATGCTCATGGTCTCAGCACTAACTGCTGTAGATCAATACTCTATATTGTTATTATTATTGATTTAGACGCCTTTATCAAAGGCGACTTGCAGGTGTTACAGAGCAGTACAGGGTTACAATGCAAAATGAATATTTAAATACTTTACAGTAAGTGCTAATAATACTACTAAAATACAATATGAACAAGGATGCAACATGTTAGGATTACAATGAGTTATATCCACAATGCAGGTGTGGTGTGTGTGAGTCGCTCAGCCCTGCTGTTTCTCTGCAGGTGAGATGGCCATTCCCTACTACACAGGGAGGATGACAGACTGGATCATGAACGAGGAGGAGCCAGAAGCTTTCAATAACGCCATCACTGCCATGACCCTTATCACCATCGGGAGGTGAGGTCTCTATAGAGAACATTTCTATTGGATCAGAACACTTTATAACATTGCACAGAGCTGTGATTACACTGAATAACACAGTCATTACTCTAGTGATTGTGCAGTTATAATGCAGAATTTGTGTAATGCTGTAATAACATTTTAATTACCTAGAATTCTATTATTACAATGTAACTACTTTGTGACATCACATTGCAGGCAGCTCCAACATGTTTTGCAATGACACTGCGTTGAGACACGGGTTTGCTTGTTCTCCTCGCAGTGCTGTCTCTGTGCTCTTGCTGTATCAGTACAGTACTGTTCTCCCTGCAGTGCTGTCTCTGTGCTCTTGCTGTATCAGTACAGTACTGTTCTCCCTGCAGTGCTGTCTCTGTGCTCTGTGTATCAGTACAGTACTGTTCTCTCTGCAGTGCTGTCTCTGTGCTCTTGCTGTATCAGTACAGTACTGTTCTCCCTGCAGTGCTGTCTCTGTGCTCTTGCTGTATCAGTACAGTACTGTTCTCTCCGCAGTGCTGTCTCTGTGCTCTTGCTGTATCAGTACAGTACTGTTCTCCCTGCAGTGCTGTCTCTGTGCTCTTGCTGTATCAGTACAGTACTGTTCTCTCTGCAGAGCTGTCTCTGTGCTCTTGCTGTATCAGTACAGTACTGTTCTCTCTGCAGTGCTGTCTCTGTGCTCTTGCTGTATCAGTAAAGTACTGTTCTCCCTGCAGTGCTGTCTCTGTGCTCTTGCTGTATCAGTTTGTTTGCTTGTTCTCCCTGCAGTACTGTGTCAGAGTTTGTATGTGACCTCATCTACAACATCACAATGAGCCGGATTCACATGAGAATCCAGAGCCGGTCTTCAGGTCAGTGCTGCGGCAGGACATTGCCTTCTTCGACACAGCGCAAACCGGTGAGTGGAATAAGCAGCGAAATATATAGTGTAATACACACAGTGTAATATATAATGTAATGCACACAGCGAAATATATAGTGTAATGCACACAGAGAAATATATAGTGTAATGCACACAGTGTAATATATAGTGTAATGCACACAGTTTAATGCACACAGTGTAATGAACACAGTGTAATGCCCAGTGTACTGCACACAGTGTAATACATAGCGTACTGCACACAGTGTAATGCACACAGTGTAATGCACACAGAGTAATACATAGCGTACTGCACACAGTGTAATGCACTCAGTGTAATACACACACTGTAATACACAGTGTAATGCACACAGTGTAATGCATGCAGTGTAATGCACACAGTGTAATACACACAGTGTAATGCACACAGAGTAATACACAGTGTAATGCACACAGAGTAATACACAGTGTAATGCACGCAGTGTAATGCACACAGTGTAATGCACACAGTGTACTGCACGCAGTATAATACACACAGTGTAATAGATAGCGTACTGCACACAGTGTAATGCAACCAGAGTAATACACAGTGTACTGCACGCAGTGTACTGCACGCAGTGTACTGCACACAGTGTACTGCACACAGTGTAATGCACGCAGTGTACTGCACACAGCGTACTGCACACAGTGTAATGCACGCAGTGTAATGCACACAGTGTAATGCACACAGTGTAATACACACAGTGTAATACATAGCGTACTGCACACAGTGTAATGCACACAGTGTACTGCACGCAGCGTAATGCACACAGTGTACTGCACGCAGTGTAATGTATGCAGTGTAATGCACACAGTGTAATGCACACAGCGCTGTGTAGCTTCCTCACAGTGTCGCAGTGCCCTCGTGACTCAGTGTGCTGCCTCGTCCGTTCCCCAGGTGACATCACGTCCCGCATCACGACGGACACGAACACGATGAGCGAGTCTCTGAGTGAGAAGCTCAGCCTGCTCATGTGGTATTTCATGAGGGTGCTGTGTCTGTTCGGCTTCATGCTCAGACTGTCCTGGAAACTCTCCCTCTTCACTGCCATCGGCCTGCCCATCATCTGGGTCATTCCAGAGCTGACGGAAATTCTACCAGGTAAAACTATACAGAACTGACCTTATTATACCAGTAAAACTATACAGAGTCCTTATTATACCAGTAAACTATACAGAACTGACCTTATTATACCAGCAAAACTATACAGAGTCCTTATTATACCAGTAAAGCTATACAGTCCTTATTATACCAGTAAAACTATACAGAGCTGACCTTATTATACCAGTACAACTATACAGAGTCCTTATTATACCAGTAAAACTATACAGAACTGACCTTATCATACCAGTAAAGCTATACAGAGTCCTTATTATATCAGTAAAACTATACAGAACTGCCCTCATCAGGAGATCTAGCAGGTAAAGTCATCCAGTGCAGATAAGTTCTTAGCGATTCTTGAAGACACAGCCAGCTCCGCACCGTGCCCAGCTGAATGTGGATTGAGAGTAACCCTACAGGACTCCCACCTGCAACTCCATTTCCTTCTGTTTCTTCTCCTAGAAACTGTCGGTGAGCGTGCAGGAGTCTCTGGCGAAGGCGAACGCCGTTGCCATGGAGACGTTCTCGTCGATGAAGACAGTCGCAGCTTAAGCTAACGAGGAGGCGAGGCACAGCGATACCGAGACAAACTGGAGGAGACGTACCGGCTCAACAAGATCGAGGCTGCTGCCTACGCTGCCTCCTCCTGGACAAACAGTGTAAGTGACAGAGAGCGTGAACAAGAACACAGTCAACCTGTCTACAACACAGAGCCCATCTCTAACACAGAGACCCAGCCCCATCCCTAACACTATAGACCCAGCCCCATCTCTAACACAGAGACCCAGCCCCATCTCTAACACAGAGACCCAGCCCCATCTCTAACACAGAGACCCAGCCCCATCTCTAACACAGAGACCCAGCCCCATCTCTAACACAGAGACCCAGCCCCATCTCTAACACAGAGACCCAGCCCCATCTCTAACACAGAGACCCAGCCCCATCTCTAACACAGAGACCCAGCCCCATCTCTAACACAGAGACCCAGCCCCATCTCTAACACAGAGACCCAGCCCCATCTCTAACACAGAGACCCAGCCCCATCTCTAACACAGAGACCCAGCCCCATCTCTAACACAGAGACCCAGCCCCATCTCTAACACAGAGACCCAGCCCCATCTCTAACACAGAGACCCAGCCCCATCTCTAACACAGAGACCCAGCCCCATCTCTAACACAGAGACCCAGCCCCATCTCTAACACAGAGACCCAGCCCCATCTCTAACACAGAGACCCAGCCCCATCTCTAACACAGAGACCCAGCCCCATCTCTAACACAGAGACCCAGCCCCATCTCTAACACAGAGACCCAGCCCCATCTCTAACACAGAGACCCAGCCCCATCTCTAACACAGAGACCCAGCCCCATCTCTAACACAGAGACCCAGCCCCATCTCTAACACAGAGACCCAGCCCCATCTCTAACACAGAGACCCAGCCCCATCTCTAACACAGAGACCCAGCCCCATCTCTAACACAGAGACCCAGCCCCATCTCTAACACAGAGACCCAGCCCCATCTCTAACACAGAGACCCAGCCCCATCTCTAACACAGAGACCCAGCCCCATCTCTAACACAGAGACCCAGCCCCATCTCTAACACAGAGACCCAGCCCCATCTCTAACACAGAGACCCAGCCCCATCTCTAACACAGAGACCCAGCCCCATCTCTAACACAGAGACCCAGCCCCATCTCTAACACAGAGACCCAGCCCCATCTCTAACACAGAGACCCAGCCCCATCTCTAACACAGAGACCCAGCCCCATCTCTAACACAGAGACCCAGCCCCATCTCTAACACAGAGACCCAGCCCCATCTCTAACACAGAGACCCAGCCCCATCTCTAACACAGAGACCCAGCCCCATCTCTAACACAGAGACCCAGCCCCATCTCTAACACAGAGACCCAGCCCCATCTCTAACACAGAGACCCAGCCCCATCTCTAACACAGAGACCCAGCCCCATCTCTAACACAGAGACCCAGCCCCATCTCTAACACAGAGCCCAGCCCCATCTCTATGCTGAATCAGTCTGTATAGTGTCTGTATTCAGCCTGTGTCCTTGTTACAGCTACTCCAGCCTGGCTCTGGTCTCTATGCTGTATCAGTCTGTATAGTGTCTGTATTCAGTGCTGTGTCCTTGTTTCAGCTCTGCAGACTGGCTCTGGTCTCTATGCTGTATCAGTCTGTATAGTGTCTGTATTCAGCTGTGTCCTTGTTTCAGCTCTCCAGCCTGGCTCTGAAGGTCTCTATCCTGTACTACTGGAGGGATGCTGGTGACCTCGGGGATGTGAGCAGTGGAGACCTGGTGTCCTTCAGTCCTGTCTGAGCTGCAGTTCTCCTCCGCTGTGGAGGTGAGACATGAATTCAGACAGACCAGCGATTCCAGTGCAGAGCAGGGGTGTTATTCCAACAAGCTCTCTGTTCATTATGTAACAAATCATAATGGGACATAATCCCCAAACTCTTCTCTCCAAGTGCGTTGTTTTGGGGTGGGGTTTATGGCTGTGTTGTGATTCTCACTAGTTTTGCTGGCTGCGATGTCGGTCTCTCACTGGTTTTGCTGGCTGCGTTGTCAGTCTCTCACTGGTTTTGCTGGCTGCGATGTCGGTCTCTCACTGGTTTTGCTGGCTGCGTTGCCGGTCTCTCACTGGTTTTGCTGGCTGCGTTGTCGGTCTCACTGGTTTTGCTGGCTCGTTGCCAGTCTCTCACTGGTTTTGCTGGCTGCATTGTCGGTCTCTCACTGGTTTTGCTGGTTTCTCTGGTTTCAGGTGCTGCTCTCGTACTATCCCCATGTGAAGAAGGCGATCGGCCTCAGAGAAAATCTTCAGTACATGGACCGCAAGCCGGAGATGACAGCGGGGACCCTTGCACCCGAGACCCTGAGGGGACACGTGGAGTTCAAGAACGTCAGCTTTGCCTACCCCCGCAGACCCGACACCACCGTGCTCAAGGTGAGAACCTCCGCAGGGAGCCACAGCCAGCGCCACTGTGCTTGAGAATCAACACTGTGACAAACCCGGGCAAGAGAGATGTCGCTCTGAGAGTGTATCACTGGGTTACTCTGTGTGTGTGTGTGTGTGTGTGTGTGTGTGTGTGTGTGTGTGTGTGTGTGTGTGTGTGTGTGTGTGTGTGTGTGTGTGAGAGAGAGAGGTGTCGCTCTGAGAGTGTATCTCTGGGTTACTCTGTGTGTGTGTGTGTGTGTGTGTGTGTGTGAGAGAGAGAGGTGTTGCTCACTTCTCTCTCTCTCTCCTCCAGAGCGTCTCGTTTGAGCTGCCCCTGGTGAGATCACGGCTCTGGTGCTCCTCTGTGTGTGAGCCCCTCTGCTCAGGTCACATTGTTTGACTGTGTTTCAGGTTGAATTGACCCTGTCTCTCTCTCTCTCTCTCTCTCTCTCTCTCTCTCTCTCTCTCTCTCTCTCTCTCCTCCAGAGCGTCTCGTTTGAGCTGCGCCCCGGTGAGATCACGGCTCTGGTGGGCCCTCTGGCGGGGAAGTCGGCGTGTGTGTGTCTGCTGGAGCGATTCTACCAGCCCCAGAGTGGAGAGATCCTGCTGGACGGGCTCCCCTTCAAGACTACCAGCAGCGTGCCTGCACAGGAAGGTAGCACTCACACCACCAGCACTCACACTACCAGCACTCACACTACCAGCACTCACACTGCACTCACACTACCAGCACTCACACTGCACTCACACTACCAGCACTCACACTACCAGCACTCACACTACCAGCACTCACACTGCACTCACACTACCAGCACTCACACTACCAGCACTCACACTCACACTACCAGCACTCACACTACCACCAGCACTCACACTACCAGCACTCACACTGCACTCACACTACACACCAGCACTCACACTACCAGCACTCACACTGCACTCACACTACCAGCACTCACACTAGCACTCACACTACCAGCACTCACACTGCACTCAGCACTCCAGCACTCACACTACCAGCACTCACACTACCAGCACTCACACTGCACTCACACTCACACCAGCACTCACACCACCAGCACTCACACTCACACTCACACCACCAGCACTCACACTGCACTCACACTACCAGCACTCACACCACCAGCACTCACACTACCAGCACTCACACTGCACTCACACTACCAGCACTCACACTCACACTACCAGCACTCACACTACCAGCACTCACACTACCAGCACTCACACTGCACTCACACTACCAGCACTCACACTACTCAGCACTCGCACTACCAGTCACTCACTGCACTCACACTGCATTCAGCTGGTTATTGTCTGCAGGTTAGTGATTGCTGGTTATTGCTCTAGGTTAGTGATTGCTGGTTATTGTCTCTAGGTTAGTGATTGCTGGTTATTGTCTAGGTTAGTGATTGCTGGTTATTGTCTCTAGGTTAGTGATTGCTGGTTATTGTCTGTAGGTTAGTGATTGCTGGTTATTGCTCTAGGTTAGTGATTGCTGGTTATTGTCTCTAGGTTAGTGGATTGCTGGTTATTGTCTCTAGGTTAGTGATTGCTGGTTATTGTCTAGGTTAGTGATTGCTGGTTATTGTCTAGGTTAGTGATTGCTGGTTATTGTCTAGGTTAGTGATTGCTGGTTATTGTCTAGGTTAGTGATTGCTGGTTATTGTCTAGGTTAGTGATTGCTGGTTATTGTCTGTAGGTTAGTGATTGCTGGTTATTGTCTCTAGGTTAGTGATTGCTGGTTATTGTCTAGGTTAGTGATTGCTGGTTATTGTCTAGGTTAGTGATTGCTGGTTATTGTCTGTAGGTTAGTGATTGCTGGTTATTGTCTAGGTTAGTGATTGCTGGTTATTGTCTCTAGGTTAGTGATTGCTGGTTATTGTCTCTAGGTTAGTGATTGCTGGTTATTGTCTAGGTTAGTGATTGCTGGTTATTGTCTAGGTTAGTGATTGCTGGTTATTGTCTGTAGGTTAGTGATTGCTGGTTATTGTCTCTAGGTTAGTGATTGCTGGTTATTGTCTAGGTTAGTGATTGCTGGTTATTGTCTGTAGGTTAGTGATTGCTGGTTATTGTCTCTAGGTTAGTGATTGCTGGTTATTGTCTAGGTTAGTGATTGCTGGTTATTGTCTGTAGGTTAGTGATTGCTGGTTATTGTCTCTAGGTTAGTGATTGCTGGTTATTGTCTCTTGGTTAGTGATTGCTGGTTATTGTCTCTTGGTTAGTGATTGCTGGTTAGTGATTGCTGGTTATTGTCTAGGTTAGTGATTGCTGGTTATTGTCTGTAGGTTAGTGATTGCTGGTTATTGTCTCTAGGTTAGTGATTGCTGGTTATTGTCTAGGTTAGTGATTGCTGGTTATTGTCTCTAGGTTAGTGATTGCTGGTTATTGTCTAGGTTAGTGATTGCTGGTTATTGTCTGTAGGTTAGTGATTGCTGGTTATTGTCTAGGTTAGTGATTGCTGGTTATTGTCTAGGTTAGTGATTGCTGGTTATTGTCTGTAGGTTAGTGATTGCTGGTTATTGTCTAGGTTAGTGATTGCTGGTTATTGTCTCTAGGTTAGTGATTGCTGGTTATTGTCTAGGTTAGTGATTGCTGGTTATTGTCTCTAGGTTAGTGATTGCTGGTTATTGTCTCTAGGTTAGTGATTGCTGGTTATTGTCTCTAGGTTAGTGATTGCTGGTTATTGTCTCTAGGTTAGTGATTGCTGGTTATTGTCTCTAGGTTAGTGATTGCTGGTTATTGTCTCTAGGTTAGTGATTGCTGGTTATTGTCTCTAGGTTAGTGATTGCTGGTTATTGCTCTAGGTTAGTGATTGCTGGTTATTGTCTCTAGGTTAGTGATTGCTGGTTATTGTCTCTAGGTTAGTGATTGCTGGTTATTGTCTCTAGGTTAGTGATTGCTGGTTATTGTCTCTAGGTTAGTGATTGCTGGTTAGTGATTGCTGGTTAGCAATTGTTTCTCGTTGCCCTGCCAGGTTGCACTGGTGAGTCAGGAGCGGTGCTGTTCAGCTCGCTCGGTTCAGGAGAACATCTCGCATGGAGTGGAGCAGAGCAGCGAGGAGGAGGTGCAGCGAGCAGCCAAGAGAGCCATCGCACACGACTTCATCACGGAACTGCAGGAGGGCTACGGCACAGGTGAGGGAGCTACAGCACAGCACAGCATAGTACAGTACAGCACAGTACAGTATACACCAAACCAGCGAGACCTGCATCACAGCACAGTACAGCACAGTACACACCAAACCAGCGAGACCAGCATCACAGCACAGTACAGCACAGTACAATACACACCAAACCAGCGAGACCTGCATCACAGCACAGTACAGCACAGTACAATACACACCAAACCAGCGAGACCTGCATCACAGCACAGTACAGCACAGTACAATACACCCAAACCAGCGAGACCTGCATCACAGCACAGTGCAGCACAGTACAATACACACCAAACCAGCAAGACCAGCATCACAGCACAGTACAGTACACACCAAACCAGCGAGACCTGCATCACAGCACAGTACAGTACACACCAAACCAGCAAAAACAGCATCACAGCACAGTACACACCAAACCAGCAAAAACAGCATCACAGCACAGTACAGTACACACCAAACCAGCGAAACCTGCATCACAGCACAGTACACACCAAACCAGCAAAAACAGCATCACAGCACAGTACAGGCTTGCTCAGTGTTAGTGATTGAGATGAGAGAGGGGGTGCAGGCTTGCTCAATGTTAGTGATTGAGATGAGAGAGGGGGTGCAGGCTTACTCAGTGTTAGTGATTGAGATGAGAGAGGGGGTGCAGGCTTGCTCAGTGTTAGTGATTGAGATGAGAGAGGGTGCAGGCTTGCTCAGTGTTAGTGATTGAGATGAGAGAGGGGTGCAGGCTTGCTCAGTGTTAGTGATTGAGATGAGAGAGGGGTGCAGGCTTGCTCAGTGTTAGTGATTGAGATGAGAGAGGGGTGCAGGCTTGCTCAGTGTTAGTGATTGAGATGAGAGAGGGGTGCAGGCTTGCTCAGTGTTAGTGATTGAGATGAGAGAGGGGTGCAGGCTTGCTCAGTGTTAGTGATTGAGATGAGAGAGGGGTGCAGGCTTGCTCAGTGTTAGTGATTGAGATGAGAGAGGGGTGCAGGCTTGCTCAGTGTTAGTGATTGAGATGAGAGAGGGGTGCAGGCTTGCTCAATGTTTAAAGTCTGTGTCCTGTGTGTTTTGCAGGCAGCTGGTGAGAAGGGCGGGCAGCTCTCGGGGTCAGAAGCAGCGTGTGGCGATTGCTCGGGCTCTGCTCAGGGACCCCGCATTCTCATCCTGGATGACGCCACCAGCTCCCTGGACACAGAGACTGAGCACCTGGTGCGCACAGCAAACACACTGAGATATAAGCACACTGGACAGATACACTGGGATACCAATACACAGTTCTGTTCCCCTGTGTGCAGTGATGTGATTGCACTGTGTATTGCTCTGTTCCCCTGTGCAGTGATGTGACTGCACTGTGTATTGCTGTGTTCCCCTGTGCAGTGATGTGACTGCACTGTGTATTGCTGTGTTCCCCTGTGCAGTGGTGTGATTGCACTGTGTTGCTGTTCCCCTGTGCAGTGGTGTGATTGCACTGTGTATTGCTGTGTTCCCCTGTGCAGTGGTGTGATTGCACTGTGTATTGCTGTGTTCCCCTGTGCAGTGATGTGATTGCACTGTGTTTGCTGTGTTCCCCTGTGCAGTGATGTGATTGCACTGTGTATTGCTGTGTTCCCCTGTGCAGTGATGTGATTGCACTGTGTATTGCTGTGTTCCCCTGTGCAGTGGTGTGATTGCACTGTGTTGCTGTTCCCCTGTGCAGTGATGTGATTGCACTGTGTATTGCTGTGTTCCCCTGTGCAGTGATGTGATTGCACTGTGTATTGCTGTGTTCCCCTGTGCAGTGGTGTGATTGCACTGTGTATTGCTGTGTTCCCCTGTGCAGTGGTGTGATTGCACTGTGTATTGCTGTGTTCCCCTGTGCAGTGATGTGATTGCACTGTGTATTGATGTGTTCCCCTGTGCAGTGATGTGATTGCACTGTGCATTGCTGTGTTCCCCTGTGCAGTGGTGTGATTGCACTGTGTATTGCTGTGTTCCCCTGTGCAGTGATGTGATTGCACTGTGTATTGCTGTGTTCCCCTGTGCAGTGATGTGATTGCACTGTGTATTGCTGTGTTCCCCTGTGCAGTGGTGTGATTGCACTCTGTGTTGCTGTTCCCCTGTACAGGTCCAGTCAGCTGTACTGAATGGGCGCCGCTGCTCGGTGCTCCTGATCTCTCACAGGCTGAGCTCCCTGGAGCGGGCGGACCGCATCATCGTGCTGCAGGGAGGGGAGGTGGTGGAGCAGGGGAGCCACTCGGATCTGCTGCAAAGAGGGGGCGTCTACCAGAGCCTGCTGGAGAAACAGAGCAGGGGCTTCAACCGCAACGGGGTCGACCGGGACCAGGAGGGACCAGAACAGCAGGACTGAGAGCTCAGAGCAGCCTGCACTCCACTACACACTGCACACTCTCTGCAGGGAGAAGAATACATTGAGACTGCTGTGGAAGAATACATGGATACTGCTGTGGAAGAATACATTGAGACTGCTGTGGAAGAATACATAGATACTGCTGTGGAAGGGCCTTTTAAACTGAAGACAGAATTGTATTATTAATCACAAAAACAAAGATTGTATAGGAAGTGCTCTGAGGCGTGCACTGTGACAGGGTAGCACAATGACATCATCACTGTACGCTTCATTCATCATCAAATCAAATCAAAAATGATCTCTGTTCTGCATTTGTATTGTTCTGAAATGTTCTTTTTCAGCTGAATGTTAATTGAAGTGGCCTGTTGCTGCGAGACTTCAGATCTCTGTGCTCTTTTGCTTGGCAGTGCGCAGGGACCGTGACTCCAGCACATTCACAATCCCTTAGAGGCTACATATCTGATGTGACATTCAGTGGGGCACAGCGAGGGCCAGTCCAGCCCAGATATGCATTAGACCATACATGCCATTACTCACTCGAATCAATTCGAGCTGATCAGGTATTATTATTATTATTATTATTGTATTGATCACCTCTGAGGCTCTCTAGGAGAGGAGTGGTTCCACAGAGATTCTGTGGATCATAAATAAACAATGCAATCTGGCTCCGATAAGAACAGTTTCTGTATTAGTGTTCGTGTTATGAAGCAGCAAAAATGTGGCGAAAACATCAACTTCTCATAGACCTCTACTATTATACAAAGTTTCATAAGTCTACTGCATTGTAACACTGACATATACTGCAATAGGAGGCTGTGTGGTCCAGTGGTTAAAGAAAAGGGCTTGTAACCAGGAGGTCCCCGGTTCAAATCCCACCTCAACCACTGACTCATTGTGTGACCCTGAGCAAGTCACTTAACCTCCTTGTGCTCCGTCTTTCGGGTGAGACGTAGTTGTAAGTGACTCTGCAGCTGATGCATAGTTCACACACCCTAGTCTCTGTAAGTAAGCCTTGGATAAAGGCGTCTGCTAAATAAACTAATAATAATAATAATAATAATAATAATAATAATAATAATAATAACACTGTGGATCATAGATAAATAAACAAGCATGCAATCTGGCTCCTATAAGAACATTAGAAGCCCCCTCTTTAATTCCCCTCGTGTCTCTGAGCTTGTAAAGGAGTGTGTCCAGTAAGTGAGGCCTGACTGTGACCCTGAGCGTCCGCAGTCCAAGTGTGCTAGGAGGACTCCGCTGTGCCTCGTGACTTGGTGTCACTGTTTTTAAATTGCTCTACATCACAGGGCTTGAAACTCACACCAGCCCTGCTGCACCCAGTCCTGGGGTTATTATACAATCAGCCTCCTGGTAAAGCTGCTGTGAATGAACTGATTCTCATCACAGCATCAATACGTCTCACCTGTGAGTCTGCAGGGTTACTAATAGGAGTTTGAACAATCAGCCCCTGGTAAAGCTGCTGTGAATGAACTGATTCTCATCACAGCATCAATACATCTCACCTGTGAGTCTGGGGGGTTACTAATAGGAGTTTGAGCTAGTGTGAGCTTTAAGTGCATTGACTGAAGCAGGTCTAAGTGCAGTGTGTGTTTCTCTATTCAGTTATATCACAGTGCATTGATTGAAGCAGGTCTAAGTGCAGTGTGTGTTTCTCTATTCAGTTATATCACAGTGCATTGATTGAAGCAGGTCTAAGTGCAGTGTGTGTTTCTCTATTCAGTTATATCACAGTGCATTGATTGAAGCAGGTCTAAGTGCAGTGTGTGTTTCTCTATTCAGTTATATCACAGTGCATTGATTGAAGCAGGTCTATGTGCAGTGTGTGTTTCTCTATTCAGTTATATCACAGTGCATTGATTGAAGCAGGTCTAAGTGCAGTGTGTGTTTCTCTATTCAGTTATATCACAGTGCATTGACTGAAGCAGGTCTAAGTGCAGTGTGTGTTTCTCTATTCAGTTATATCACAGTGCATTGATTGAAGCAGGTCTAAGTGCAGTGTGTGTTTCTCTATTCAGTTATATCACAGTGCATTGATTGAAGCAGGTCTAAGTGCAGTGTGTGTTTCTCTATTCAGTTATATCACAGTGCATTGATTGAAGCAGGTCTAAGTGCAGTGTGTGTTTCTCTATTCAGTTTTGCACTCCAGGATTATTATTTCATTCAGTGAATTTGTTTTTAAGTTCTAGTTTCCAGCAGCTTTAGATCCTTTTCAATTCTTTTTAAGCTGCATATTTCTAATATTTCCATGCATTCACAGTATCTGCAAACACAAGATGTAAATATTAATTAATATTAATATCCACTGAAACAAAGTGAGTCACAGCTGTAACTCACAAGTCAACTTTCTTATTTAAATCTGTTTTGTTAAATCAAATACAGTTTGAGAATCCACAATACTGTTCTATCTAATTTTAAAATGCAAAACTTCTTTTAATGAATACAAAACGAATCGCTTGTGAGTTCAATCTTTGTGAGCGGGTTGCAGCTGGGTTTTGTTTTTTTCTTGTTGTTTTTTTACAGGTTTGTCAATGCAGGTGTTTCTGCTGTAATTTTTAATTAAAAAACAACTTGATTGAAAAGGATGTGTGTGTTTGTGTGTGAAACCAAGAGGAACAGTATACACAAGTCAGCAACGAGAAAACTTTAGACACAAACACAAGCAAGTCAATTAAAGGACAGCTTTGTTAGTTTGGGATCGAGAGCACAGCACAGGTACACACGAAGATACACACTGTCACACAGATACACACAGTCACACAGATACACACAGTCACACAGATACACACAGTCACACAGACACACAGTCACACAGATACACACACGTCACACAGACACACAGTCACACAGACACACACTGTCACACAGACACACAGTCACACAGATACACACAGTCACACAGACACACACAGTCACACAGATACACACAGTCACACAGATACACACAGTCACACAGACACACAGAGACACACACAGTCACACAGATACACACAGTCACACAGTCACACAGACACACAGTCACACAGATACACACTGTCACACAGACACACACATCACACAGACACACAGTCACACAGACACACTGTCACACAGCAACACAGTCACACAGACACACACACGCACACACAGATACACACAGTCACACAGACACACACAGTCACACAGGTACACACTGTCACAGACACACAGTCACACAGACACATGTCACTCAGCACACACAGATACACACAGTCACACAGATACACACTGTCACACAGGACACACAGCCATGCAGATACACAGTCACACAGATACACACAGCACAGATACACACAGTCACAGAGACACACACATTCACACAGGTACACACTGTCACAGACACACACAGTCACACAGACACACTGTCACTCAGCACACACAGATACACACAGTCACACAGATACAGCACAGTCACACAGATACACACAGTCACACAGATACACTCAGTCACACAGATACACAGCCACACAGACACACACAGTCACACAGACACACACTGTCACACAGCACACACACAGTCACTCAGCACACAGTCACACAGACACACTGTCACTCAGCAACACAATCACACACACTCACTGTCACTCAGACACCCACACACATTCACTCACTGTCACTCAGCAACAACACAGTCACTTGACACACAGTGTGGTCCACTGAAAGACACACAGGGCAGCCATCAGAGTCAGAGTGGACTGGAGACACACTACCAGACTCATGTCATGGACTGGAGACACACTACCAGACTCATGTCATGGACTGGAGACACACTACCAGACTCATGTCATGGACTGGAGACACACTACCAGACTCATGTCATGGACTGGAGACACACTACCAGACTCATGTCATGGACTGGAGACACACTACCAGACTCATGTCATGGACTGGAGACACACTACCAGACTCATGTCATGGACTGGAGACACACTACCAGACTCATGTCATGGACTGGAGACACACTACCAGACTCATGTCATGGACTGGAGACACACTACCAGACTCATGTCATGGACTGGAGACACACTACCAGACTCATGTCATGGACTGGAGACACACTACCAGACTCATGTCATGGACTGGAGACACACTACCAGACTCATGTCATGGACTGGAGACACACTACCAGACTCATGTCATGGGCTGGAGACACACTACCAGACTCATGGGCTGGAGACACACTACCAGACTCATGTCATGGACTGGAGACACACTACCAGACTCATGTCATGGACTGGAGCCACTGAATATGATATTAATACCTGAACGTGTATTAGAAATGTAACTGGACTGACTAAAGAAACTGCTGTGTTTTGAGAAACAGGACAAACAGCTGTGTCTTGAGAAAAAGGCCCCTTTATTGCAGACATACTGAACTGTGTAACCAACTGAACTGGTG
This sequence comes from Acipenser oxyrinchus oxyrinchus, assembly GCA_030684275.1. Lineage (NCBI taxonomy): Eukaryota > Metazoa > Chordata > Actinopteri > Acipenseriformes > Acipenseridae > Acipenser > Acipenser oxyrinchus. The sequence continues at coordinate 2,227,861 of CM060278.1, read as the reverse complement.
ACTAAACTAGGTGCTGTCTGGACTGGATTAGGCTGAAAGGAGAGTTGAATTATGCAGATAATTCACAACTGCAACATATCTCAGCGGAGAAGAACATTAAAACATCAAAGGACTGAGTTTTAAAGAGGCAAGATACACGAATGACCTCCTGAAGTGGCTACTTAGCAGAGTGAAAAGACTATAAATATCCAAGCAAAACTAAACATGTTGCGCTCCACATCGAGTGCTGTCACTCTGCTACGCAAAGCTGCAACTCCAGGAACCAAGACAGGACTCTGCCTGAAAACAGACTCAAGACAAGGAAGCAAGCTGCAAGAGAGTCAACGACCACAAGCAACAAGACTGAGACCCGGCGGGAGGATGGCTGTAAAACTTGAGACTGTTATCAGACAAACCAGTCTGGGTCTGCTGTACACCTAAAACCACAGTATCCAAAAGAAACTGTGCCCTGCTACCTGCGTAGCTAAAGATTCAGCGAAGAGGACAGAGCGGACGGGCGCTGCTGTGGATCCTATACCAAGGACTGAAGACTTTGTTCCAGCTGTTTGTTGATTCTATCGAGGATTGAAAACTTTTGCCGAGTTTGATCTGATTTGGGGATTGAAGACTTTGTTGCTGAGAGGAGAGCCTTTTTTGTAATGGAGATTTCAACAGATTGAGTTTCCAAACCAGTGAACCAAAAGTCTAAGCTTCAAGGAACCGTTGAGTATAATTCCTGTTGCATTTTCCTTTCATGGTACTAAATCATTTAATTGTAACAAATTCATACAGAATTGAACAGTTAATTATTTAGTTTGCACACTTTGCGTGTGAAATAACCTTTAGTGAAACTTGATGAAGTAACTATAAGTAATATACCTCATATTGTTGTATGAAGAATTTCTTTAAAAGTAAACTTGCTGTATCCTCAATCTATATACCATTAATACCCTTCATGTGATATATTCTAAGATTGTCTGCACCATTTCAGTGTAGGCTGTGTGTGTATGTGGGCGTGTATGTGTTGGCAAGCTACTAGCTACGTCACAGCCTGCTTGTGCTGCTGAAGCTGCTGCTTTGTGTGTGAGGAATATGCGGTGTCATATTTCAACGGCCCTGCTAGCTGCATGGAAGCCAGAGAGCTTTTGACTTGTGTTTTGTGCTTTGAGACTAAGAGATTTATTTTCTGACTTTTCTGATTTCTGTTTAATATTTGTGTACTTAATAAAATACTACAATTGATTAAACATTCTTTGTCTCTAAGCGTGTGTGTGTTCATAGTAAATCCTCGATCTTATAACACTAAATGATCAATTATTGAATTGTTCCTACACTCACTACCAGACTCATGTCATGGGCTGTATGACTGTGTGCACAATACCCACCCTGATGAGCCACAGCTGGGTTGGTATTATTAGAGCACTGTGCAGCACTGGGGGCTCCTGGGTTGGTATTATTAGAGCACTGTGCAGCACTGGGGGCTCCTGGGTTGGTATTATTAGAGCACTGTGCTGCACTGGGGCTCCTGGGTTGGTATTATTAGAGCACTGTGCAGCACTGGGGGCTCCTGGGTTGGTATTATTAGAGCACTGTGCAGCACTGGGGCTCCTGGGTTGTTGTTATTAGAGCACTGTGCAGCACTGGGGGCTCCTGGGTTGGTATTATTAGAGCACTGTGCAGCACTGGGGGCTCCTGGGTTGGTATTATTAGAGCACTGTGCAGCACTGGGGCTCCTGGGTTGGTATTATTAGAGCACTGTGCAGCACTGGGGGCTCCTGGGTTGGTATTATTAGAGCACTGTGCAGCACTGGGGGCTCCTGGGTTGTTGTTATTAGAGCACTGTGCTGCACTGGGGGCTCCTGGGTTGGTATTACTAGAGCACTGTGCAGCACTGGGGGCTCCTGGGTTGGTATTACTAGAGCACTGTGCTGCACTGGGGGCTCCTGGGTTGGTATTATTAGAGCACTGTGCTGCACTGGGAGCTCCTGGGTTGGTATTATTAGAGCACTGTGCTGCACTGGGGGCTCCTGGGTTGGTATTACTAGAGCACTGTGCAGCACTGGGGCTCCTGGGTTGGTATTATTAGAGCACTGTGCAGCACTGGGGGCTCCTGGGTTGGTATTATTAGAGCACTGTGCAGCACTGGGGGCTCCTGGGTTGGTATTATTAGAGCACTGTGCAGCACTGGGGGCTCCTGGGTTGGTATTATTAGAGCACTGTGCTGCACTGGGGCCTCCTGGGTTGGTATTATTAGAGCACTGTGCTGCACTGGGAGCTCCTGGGTTGGTATTATTAGAGCACTGTGCTGCACTGGGGGCTCCTGGGTTGGTATTATTAGAGCACTGTGCTGCACTGGGGGCTCCTGGGTTGGTATTATTAGAGCACTGTGCAGCACTGGGGGCTCCTGGGTTGGTATTATTAGAGCACTGTGCAGCACTGGGGGCTCCTGGGTTGGTATTATTAGAGCACTGTGCTGCACTGGGAGCTCCTGGGTTGGTATTATTAGAGCACTGTGCAGCACTGGGGGCTCCTGGGTTGGTATTATTAGAGCACTGTGCAGCACTGGGGGCTCCTGGGTTGGTATTATTAGAGCACTGTGCTGCACTGGGAGCTCCTGGGTTGGTATTATTAGAGCACTGTGCTGCACTGGGGCCTCCTGGGTTGTTGTTATTAGAGCACTGTGCAGCACTGGGGGCTCCTGGGTTGTTATTATTAGAGCACTGTGCTGCACTGGGGCCTCCTGGGTTGTTGTTTCCCTATTAAAGAAAGTTCAGTAGTATACCATCTATCACTCACACCTCACAGAGTAACACTACAGCATCGACAGCTTACCATCTATCACTCACACCTCACAGAGTAACACTACAGCATGGACAGCTTACCATCTATCACTCACACCTCACAGAGTAACACTACAGCATGGACAGCTTACCATCTATCACTCACACCTCACAGAGTAACACTACAGCATGGACAGCTTACCATCTATCACTCATACCTCACAGAGTAACACTACAACATGGACAGCTTACCATCTATCACTCACACCTCACAGAGTAACACTACAGCATGGACAGCTTACCATCTATCACTCACACCTCACAGAGTAACACTACAACATGGACAGCTTACCATCTATCACTCACACCTCACAGAGTAACACTACAGCATGGACAGCTTACCATCTATCACTCATACCTCACAGAGTAACACTACAACATGGACAGCTTACCATCTATCACTCACACCTCACAGAGTAACACTACAGCATGGACAGCTTACCATCTATCACTCACACCTCACAGAGTAACACTACAGCATGGACAGCTTACCATCTATCAGTCACACCTCACAGAGTAACACTACAACATGGACAGCTTACCATCTATCAGTCACACCTCACAGAGTAACACTACAGCATCGACAGCTTACCATCTATCACTCACACCTCACAGAGTAACACTACAGCATCGACAGCTTACCATCTATCAGTCACACCTCACAGAGTAACACTACAGCATGGACAGCTTACCATCTATCACTCACACCTCACAGAGTAACACTACAGCATCGACAGCTTACCATCTATCACTCAATATCACACAATATTCTAGATGAGGTCTTACTATTGCATTGTAAAGTTTTAACATTACATCCCTTGATTTAAATTCAACACTTTTCACAATATATCCGAGCATCTTGTTGGCCTTTTTTATAGCTACCCCACATTGTGGCGTGGCGTGGCGTGGCGTGGCGTGGCGTGGTGTGGTGTGGTGTGGTGTGGTGTGGTGTGGTGTGGTGTGGTGTGGTGTGGTGTGGTGTGGTGTGGTGTGGTGTGGTGTGGTGTGGTGTGGTGTGGTGTGGTGTGGTGTGGTGTGGTGTGGCGTGGTGTGGTGTGGTGTGGTGTGGTGTGGTGTGGTGTGGTGTGGTGTGGTGTGGTGTGGTGTGGTGTGGTGTGGTGTGGTGTGGTGTGGTGTGGTGTGGTGTGGTGTGGTGTGGTGTGGTGTGGTGTGGTGTGGTGTGGTGTGGTGTGGTGTGGTGTGGTGTGGTGTGGTGTGGTGTGGTGTGGTGTGGTGTGGTGTGGTGTGGTGTGGTGTGGTGTGGTGTGGCGTGGCATGGTGTGGTATGGTATGGTGTGGTGTGGTGTGGTGTGGTGTGGCGTGGCATGGCGTGGCGTGGTATGGTGTGGTGTGGTGTGGTGTGGTATGGTGTGGTGTGGTGTGGTGTGGTGTGGTGTGGTGTGGTGTGGTGTGGTGTGGCGTGGTGTGGTGTGGTGTGGGTGTGGTGTGGTGTGGTATGGTGTGGTGTGGTGTGGTGTGGTGTGGGTGTGGTGTGGTGTGGTGTGGTGTGGTGTGGTGTGGTGTGGTGTGGTGTGGTGTGGTGTGGTGTGGTGTGGTGTGGTGTGGTGTGGTGTGGTGTGGTGTGGTGTGGTATGGTGTGGTGTGGTGTGGTGTGGTGTGGTGTGGTGTGGTGTGGTGTGGTGTGGTGTGGTGTGGTGTGGTGTGGTGTGGTGTGGTGTGGTGTGGTGTGGTGTGGTGTGGTGTGGTGTGGTGTGGTGTGGTGTGGTGTGGTGTGGTGTGGTGTGGTGTGGTGTGGTGTGGTGTGGTGTGGTGTGGTGTGGTGTGGTGTGGTGTGGTGTGGTGTGGTGGTGTGGTGTGGTGTGGTGTGGTGTGGTGTGGTGTGGTGTGGTGTGGTGTGGTGTGGTGTGGTGTGGTGTGGTGTGGTGTGGTGTGGTGTGGTGTGGTGTGGTGTGGTGTGGTGTGGTGTGGTGTGGTGTGGTGTGGTGTGGTGTGGTGTGGTGTGGTGTGGTGTGGTGTGGTGTGGTGTGGTGTGGTGTGGTGTGGTGTGGTGTGGTGTGGTGTGGTGTGGTGTGGTGTGGTGTGGTATGGTGTGGTGTGGTGTGGTGTGGTATGGTGTGGTGTGGTGTGGTGTGGTATGGTGTGGTATGGTGTGGTGTGGTGTGGTGTGGTGTGGTATGGTGTGGTATGGTGTGGCGTGGTATGGTATGGTGTGGTGTGGTATGGTGATATTATGAGTGTGTTATATTATACATATTTTAACTGCTTTAGAGTGTAATTGAAGAAAATAAACATCCTGGTTTTCACTCTGAAGATCTGGTAACCCAGCCTATAAATGGTGCTTGTATTAGATGATGAGACACATGCATTCTTACACCTGCATACACACAGGTACACGATGAAGACTACATAGCTCAAAATACGTGAATGCTGCACATTTAACTTGGAAGCACCATGACGTTGGAATAGTAAGTTGCTATTTTACACCCAGAGATCTGAACTCCAAGTCTTAAAATTGTCCAAATGTTCAAAGAAATAAACAGTATGCATTGTTATTAGTAGTGTTTTTTTTCATTATTCAGAACACTTAAAAGAACTAAAATATTCACAAAAATAGAATTGTCCGTTTTCACAAACAGCCAATCGGAGGCCGACCTTTGTGCCGCGTCATCTATTGCTATGAAGACGGCTCTGTCACAGGTTTTGATTCCAGTTCGCAGTCTGCCAGGCAATCGTTATATTACAGGAGAAAAGGCGGCACGGTACAGCAGAGGCTCGCGCCACTGTAATAAAAACGCGCTGGAGCGGCAGAGGTGTGTTTAGAGCAGACTACAGCTCCTGCAAAGCTGTAGTCTAAGAGGAATGATATTAATCTGCAATTGTAATGTGTTGTTTACATTCTCTGAGCTATATTATAATTACTTTGTAACTGCAGTTTGAGATCACTAGACTGCATTGAATTACATTGTAACTGCAGTTTGAGATCTCTAGACTAGACTGTATTATAATTACTTTGTAACTGCAGTTTGAGATCACTAGACTGTATTGAATTACATTGTAACTGCAGTTTGGGATCACTAGACTAGACTGTATTATAATTACATTGTAACTGCAGTTTGAGATCACTAGACTAGACTGTATTATAATTACATTGTAACTGCAGTTTGAGATCACTAGACTAGACTGTATTATAATTACATTGTAACTGCAGTTTGAGATCACTAGACTAGACTGTATTATAATTACATTGTAACTGCAGTTTGAGATCACTAGACTATATTATAATTACATTGTAACTGCAGTTTGAGATCACTAGACTAGACTGTATTATAATTACATTGTAACTGCAGTTTGAGATCACTAGACTGTATTATAATTACATTGTAACTGCAGTTTGAGATCACTAGACTAGACTGCATTGAATTACATTGTAACTGCAGTTTGAGATCACTAGACTAGACTGTATTATAATTACTTTGTAACTGCAGTTTGAAATCACTAGACTAGACTGTATTATAATTACATTGTAACTGCAGTTTGAGATCACTAGACTAGTATTATAATTACATTGTAACTGCAGTTTGAGATCACTAGATTAGACTGTATTGAATTACATTGTAACTGCAGTTTGAGATCACTAGACTAGACTGTATTGTAATTACATTGTAACTGCAGTTTGAGATCACTAGACTAGACTGTATTATAATTACATTGTAACTGCAGTTTGAGATCACTAGACTGTATTATAATTACATTGTAACTGCAGTTTGAGATCACTAGACTGTATTATAATTACATTGTAACTGCAGTTTGAGATCACTAGACTAGACTGTATTATAATTACATTGTAACTGCAGTTTGAGATCGCTAGACTGTATTATAATTACATTGTAACTGCAGTTTGAGATCGCTAGACTAGTATTATAATTACATTGTAACTGCAGTTTGAGATCACTAGACTAGACTGTATTGAATTACATTGTAACTGCAGTTTGAGATCACTAGACTAGACTGCATTGAATTACATTGTAACTGCAGTTTGAGATCACTAGACTAGACTGTATTATAATTACATTGTAACTGCAGTTTGAGATCACTAGACTGTATTATAATTACATTGTAACTGCAGTTTGAGATCACTAGACTAGACTGTATTGAATTACATTGTAACTGCAGTTTGAGATCACTAGACTAGACTGTATTATAATTACATTGTAACTGCAGTTTGAGATCACTAGACTAGACTGTATTATAATTACATTGTAACTGCAGTTTGAGATCACTAGACTAGACTGTATTGAATTACATTGTAACTGCAGTTTGAGATCACTAGACTGTATTATAATTACATTGTAACTGCAGTTTGAGATCACTAGACTAGACTGCATTGAATTACATTGTAACTGCAGTTTGAGATCACTAGACTAGACTGTATTATAATTACATTGTAACTGCAGTTTGAGATCACTAGACTGAATTATAATTACATTGTAACTGCAGTTTGAGATCACTAGACTGCATTGAATTACATTGTAACTGCAGTTTGAGATCACTAGACTGTATTATAATTACATTGTAACTGCAGTTTGAGATCACTAGACTAGACTGTATTGAATTACATTGTAACTGAAGTTTGAGATCACTAGACTGTATTATAATTACATTGTAACTGCAGTTTGAGAGCACTAGACTGCATTGAATTACATTGTAACTGCAGTTTGAGATCACTAGACTAGACTGTATTATAATTACATTGTAACTGCAGTTTGAGATCACTAGACTGTATTATAATTACATTGTAACTGCAGTTTGAGATCACTAGACTGCATTAAATTACATTGTAACTGCAGTTTGAGATCACTAGACTGCATTGAATTACATTGTAACTGCAGTTTGAGATCACTAGACTGTATTATAATTACATTGTAACTGCAGTTTGAGATCACTAGACTAGATTATAATTACATTGTAACTGCAGTTTGAGATCACTAGACTAGACTGTATTATAATTACATTGTAACTGCAGTTTGAGATCACTAGACTAGACTGTATTATAATTACATTGTAACTGCAGTTTGAGATCACTAGACTAGACTGTATTATAATTACATTGTAACTGCAGTTTGAGATCACTAGACTAGACTGTATTATAATTACATTGTAACTGCAGTTTGAGATCACTAGACTAGACTGTATTATAATTACATTGTAACTGCAGTTTGAGATCACTAGAGACTGTATTATAATTACATTGTAACTGCAGTTTGAGATCACTAGACTAGACTGTATTATAATTGCATTGTAACTGCAGTTTGAGGTCACTAGACTGCATTGAATTACATTGTAACTACAGTTTGAGATCACTAGACTAGACTGTATTATAATTACTTTGTAACTGCAGTTTGAGATCACTAGACTAGACTGCATTGAATTACATTGTAACTGCAGTTTGAGATCTCTAGACTAGACTGCACTACATTGTAACTGCGGTTTAACATCAGTAAAAATACAATGTCAGAAGTTTAGCAAAATTCCTAAATAATGATGATGCTGTTTAAACTGTGGTTTAACATCATGCAACCTTTTTTACCGTCAGGTAATACTGTACACTGCCACGCTTCACAGGGAGTCTTTGCTGGGCTTTTCAGGGGTTTCATACCAATACAAACACATTGAACTGTGGCAGCGAGGAATTTATTACATTTCGTCCATTAACAAATCGCATTTTAATTTTGTGTTCGTGTCACTGGTTGCCAGGTAGAATTGGTCTCAATAGGTTTTAATTCGGGAATTCCCCGTTAACTGTCTCTGGAGCGCAGTTCAGTGAAGCAGCGCACTCCATGTCGAGTGGATTAGAGCGCCCTCTAGAGCACATACTTCTAGGAAGTTCACAGTTACAGCATTCCTCCCTTTTTAAAATACAGTACCTTGCAGTCCTGGATCGGAGGCGGGTTTCGATTGAAGTGGTTAAGGAAACAATAGGAATTTAATCATCTCAAAATGCCGCTTTCATCGGAACCGAGCTGGTTAAACTGTGAAGTCAGTACCGGGGTGAGTGACATATTTGTTTGCAAACATGTTGTCTTTGTTCTCACTGGGTCGGCACGACTCCTGTACCTGTTGCTGCATAACTCAGCGTGATTAATAATAATAATAATAATAATAATAATAATAATAATAATAATAATAATAATAATAATAGAAGGACGGTGGAGCGGGCAGTATTGTGTGTGTGTGTAGAATACAATATGGACAGTTTTGTTAAAATGACATATCCTTTAAGAGAAACGCGAGTGAGTGTAACGCTTTCAGTTTCAGTGCGCCTTGCAGGAATACTTTCGTTTTGCATTCTGGACCCCATTGAACGAGACGTTCAGTGCGTTTCATTGCGGGTGCAGGAGGGGACCTCGATCCGTGAGCAGCACCAGGGAGCTCGTGGTGTGGAAGCGGGAGCTCTGTGCGGGGAGACGCGGACCGGCGCGGCTGTTTACACGCGTCACCTCCTCACCTGCAGAGAGGCGTCGCGACTCCGAGTTTCTGTTAAAAAGCACATTGCTGTACATTTTCATTTTTACTTTGCATTTATTCACTCAGGGTGTCAATTTTCAAAAGTCTAAAATCAACCGTAATAATGAAACAGAAATTGAGAGGAAAACAGTTTGAAAATTTTTATATTAACAAGCGTGTTTCTCCAAAACTTAAATAATGGAGTAAAAACAACTTTAGGAATAGTCTTCTGTGGGTATAGTCACACAGCTGTACCAGACTGGTGCTTGCTTCTTTAAAACAGACTTTGAATGGACATTATTTAAATAAACTACGTGTTAAGGGTCCGGTGTTTCAGACGTTACCCAATGAGACGCTACGACACAATGAGGTGTTTGCAATGCTATGGAAACTCATTCATGTTGTGCATGTGGCTCGTTCATTTGTTCACCTCTCTCTCACATATCAATGATGTGTGTAATCACTGACAGTGGCTCTGAGTTGTGTTGCTCCTCTGGTATTGAATGTGAATACTTTCTCTGAATCAGAATCAAACCTTCCTGCTGGCATCTAGGATTCTACAGGCACAGATTCTGCATCAGATTCTGATCCAGAAAAAAATGGAAATCAATATCTGAGAGCAACAGGACCCTCAGAATAATTGGGAATGTCATTAAAACGAAGGGAAATGTAACAAATGTAAATGAGCATTGAAGTTCTGTGTCCGTTCTTCATGAAGCAGGCAGATGCATGGAGGGCCAGTACATTGTGTCAGTGCTCGCGTGTCAGTGCTGTGTCAGTGCTGTGTCAGTGCTGTGTCTGTGTCAGTGCTGCTGTGTCAGTGCTGTGTCAGTGCTGTGTCAGTGCTGTGTCAGTGCTCGCTGTGTCAGTGCTGTGTCTGTGCTGTGTCAGTGCTGCTGTGTCAGTGCTGTGTCAGTGCTGTGTCAGTGCTGTGTCAGTGCTGTGTCAGTGCTCGCTGTGTCAGTGCTGTGTCAGTGCTGCTGTGTCAGTGCTCGCTGTGTCAGTGCTGTGTCAGTGCTGTGTCAGTGCTGTGTCTGTGCTGTGTCAGTGCTGTGTCAGTGCTCGCTGTGTCAGTGCTGTGTCAGTGCTCGCTGTGTCAGTGCTGTGTCAGTGCTGTGTCAGTGCTGTGTCAGTGCTCGCTGTGTCAGTGCTGTGTCAGTGCTCGCTGTGTCAGTGCTGTGTCAGTGCTGTGTCAGTGCTGTGTCAGTGCTCGCTGTGTCAGTGCTGTGTCAGTGCTCGCTGTGTCAGTGCTGTGTCAGTGCTGTGTCAGTGCTGTGTCAGTGCTTGCTCGCTGTGTCAGTGCTGTGTCAGTGCTCGCTGTGTCAGTGCTGTGTCAGTGCTCGCTGTGTCAGTGCTGTGTCAGTGCTGTGTCAGTGCTGTGTCAGTGCTGTGTCAGTGCTGTGTCAGTGCTGTGTCAGTGCTCGCTGTGTCAGTGCTGTGTCAGTGCTGTGTCAGTGCTGTGTCAGTGCTGTGTCAGTGCTGTGTCAGTGCTGTGTCAGTGCTGTCGCTGTGTCAGTGCTGTGTCAGTGCTGTGTCAGTGCTGTGTCAGTGCTCGCTGTGTCAGTGCTGTGTCAGTGCTGTGTCAGTGCTGTGTCAGTGCTGTGTCATTTCTGAGTCAGTGCTGTGTCAGTGCTGTGTCAGTGCTCGCTGTGTCAGTGCTGTGTCAGTGCTGTGTCAGTGCTGTGTCAGCTCTGTGTCAGTGCTCGCTGTGTGATGTGTGTTTGTGTTTCTTCTCCAGACCACTATCATGGCTGTGGAGTTTGAGGGAGGCGTGGTGATCGGGTCCGACTCGCGTGTGTCCGCAGGGTGAGCATGTCGAGTAACACGCATCATGTGACACACTGCGGTCATCATGGCATAATTAAGAAATATGCCAATGTTGTGCATGCAATGGCTATTAGGTCATTTAAAATAACAACTAATATAAGCAGGGTTAAATAGCACTGTGGCGATGTCCTGAGATAGACCTCACACAGCCCAATGAAATGAACAGCACGACCCTGCTATTGTACATGTTCAGATGTGCAGGTGACAGTCTCGATGCTCGTGACAGCCCTGAGACGCGGGTCCTTGTAGAATGTGTCTGTTTTGCTGGAAGATGAAATGTCAGTGAGATTGCACCGGGGCTCAGCATTCATTCTACAGCTGCAAATGACATTCATTTAATCTTCATAATTCAAGAAGCATTGTGGACTACAAGTAGCTGCTGTTGATCTTGTATCACAAAACCCCACCTTATACAGCACTAAGCATTTACTGTGGTGGAGTATACCTCTATTAATATATATATTCATAGAGTATACCTCTCTGTGTTTTACCATGCTTTACTACACTTTGCTTTGCTTTCACCATGGTAAACTTTTATAATGGTAGAAAGACTTACATGACACACTGAGTTTCACAGTAAGAGAATGCCTCAGTGACCCCGTGTCTGTGTGTCTGTTTGCTCAGTGATTGACAGCTTGTCTGTTTCTTCTTCTCTTTCTTCGCTCCAGTCAGTCGGTGGTGAACCGCGTGATGAACAAGCTGTCTCGTCTCCATGACAACGTGTACTGCGCGCTTTCGGGCTCCGCGGCCGACGCACAGGCTGTAGCCGACATCGTGGACTACCAGCTCGACCTGCACAGGTACACAGCACAGTGCATACCAGCCACACCTGCACAGGTACACAGCACAGTGCGTACCAGCCACACCTGCACAGGTACAGTGCACAGTGCATACCAGCCACACCTGCACAGGTACAGTGCACAGTGCATACCAGCAACACCTGCACAGGTACAGTGCACAGTGCATACCAGCCACACCTGCACAGGTACAGTGCACAGTGCATACCAGCTACACCTGCACAGGTACACAGCACAGTGCATACCAGCCACACCTGCACAGGTACAGTGCACAGTGCATACCAGCTGCCTCTGGTCACACACACACACAGGCTGCCTCTGGTCACCACAGGCATACAGGCTGCATCAGTGCACACACACACAGGCTACCAGCCACACCTGCACAGGTACAGTGCACAGTGCATACCAGCCACACCTGCACAGGTACAGTGCACAGTGCATACCAGCCACACCTGCACAGGTACACTCACACACACAGGCTGCCTCTGGTCACTCACACACACAGGCTGCCTCTGGTCACTCACACACACAGGCTGCCTCTGGTCACTCACACACACACAGGCTGCCTCTGGTCACTCACACACACACAGGCTGCCTCTGGTCACTCACACACACACAGGCTGCCTCTGGTCACTCACACACACACAGGCTGCCTCTGGTCACTCACACACACAGGCTGCCTCTGGTCACTCACACACACAGGCTGCCTCTGGTCACTCACACACACAGGCTGCCTCTGGTCACTCACACACACACAGGCTGCCTCTGGTCACTCACACACACACAGGCTGCCTCTGGTCACTCACACACACAGGCTGCCTCTGGTCACTCACACACACACAGGCTGCCTCTGGTCACTCACACACACAGGCTGCCTCTGGTCACTCACACACACAGGCTGCCTCTGGTCACACACACACAGGCTGCCTCTGGTCACTCACACACACAGGCTGCCTCTGGTCACTCACACACACACAGGCTGCCTCTGGTCACTCACACACACACAGGCTGCCTCTGGTCACTCACACACACAGGCTGCCTCTGGTCACTCACACACACACAGGCTGCCTCTGGTCACTCACACACACACAGGCTGCCTCTGGTCACTCACACACACAGGCTGCCTCTGGTCACTCACACACACAGGCTGCCTCTGGTCACTCACACACACACAGGCTGCCTCTGGTCACTCACACACACAGGCTGCCTCTGGTCACTCACACACACACAGGCTGCCTCTGGTCACTCACACACACACAGGCTGCCTCTGGTCACTCACACACACACAGGCTGCCTCTGGTCACACACACACAGTCTGCCTCTGGTCACTCACACACACAGGCTGCCTCTGGTCACTCACACACAGTCTGCCTCTGGTCACTCACACACACAGGCTGTCTCTGGTCACTCACACACACACTCCTGTTTGCTGTTTTGCAGCATCGCTATGGGCAGGCTGCCTCTGGTCACTCACACACACAGTCTGCCTCTGGTCACTCACACACACACAGGCTGCCTCTGGTCACACACACACAGGCTGCCTCTGGTCACTCACACACACAGGCTGCCTCTGGTCACTCACACACACACTCCTGTTTGCTGTTTTGCAGCATCGCTATGGGCAGGCTGCCTCTGGTCCGCTCTGCTGCTAACATGGTGAAGGACATCAGCTACAAGTACAAGGAGGAGCTGGTGGCTCATCTGATCGTAGCAGGGTGGGACAAGAGGAGCGGGGGACAGGTGGGTGTGGACAGGGACACACAGGGACTGTATCCAATATGCAAGTTCCTGCGTGCGCTAAAGAGAAACAGTCCGCTGCCAGGGACGTTTGTACTTTTAATTACTTTACGATTTCAGCTGCGTGCCTTTAAAGTAAGATAACACTGGCTTCAGAAAAGGACTGCGACTCTATTGTCGTTTATTATACACAAATAAGTTTACTTGACTTGAAAAACGCCTTAAACGATAGAAGCAAATTCTTACACGACTTGGTTTGATTGAATGAGGAATACACAACACAATATGACAGCTGAACATTCATTTCAATAAAGAACAACAACAACAACATGTGTTCAATGAAAAAGAAATATTGTAGCCTGCTTCAATAGGAGCGTTACCCTGCTCCCCTCCCCTGTTCATTTGTGTTTTAAATAACGGTCTGGTTCTCTCTCATCTTTTTTCAATGAATAGAATTGAATTAATAGAGAATAAAAACAAACTAAGATAACAACTACCTAGCCTACATTTAATTCATAATGTTTGTAATCCCCATAAACTGGTTTCTGTTGCAGCCACACATGGCAGATAGTGTGACGGGTGCTCGTGTCGGGTGCCGTGTATTGAGTGTGTTTAAAACAATGTATGTATCAACGTCGGCCTTCTGGAGTCCCCTGAATGACTTCCTGTTTTTTAATTACATTTTAAAATATTTCTGTGACGTCACCCTTTGATCTTTCAGTGGATTGAATCTACGAGTCTTCTAACTAAAGTGGCAGTGTGGCTCTGAAGAGAAGGGGAGTGCGGGGCAGAAGGATTGTTGATTAATGAATCCACAGTTTGAGCCACGAATCCACAGAAAACTGTTGATTCATAAACGAAACCACAGTCACAACAATTCAACAAAAAAGCAAATGCCATTTTATAAAGCAGCAATTATTTCAACAATTAGCCTATACCTTTACACAGTTTAAACAGGTTTCTTTCTTTACAGTATTTCAGAAAGCTCATGTTTTTGCTTGTCACTTGTCCCCTTGCCCTCTTGTCCTCTTGTCCTCTGGTCCTCTTTTCCTCTGGTCCTTTGGTCCTCTCATCATCTTGTCCTCTCGTCCTCTAGTCCTCTTATCCTCTGGTCCTCTTTTCCTCTGGTCTTCTCGTCCTCTTATTCTCTTGTCCTCTGGTCCTCTGGTCCTCTTGTCCTCTGGTCCTCTGGTCCTCTCATCCTCTGGTCCTCTTGTCCTCTTGTCCTCTGGTCCTCTTGTCCTCTGGTCCTCTCATCCTCTTGTCCTCTCATCCTCTCATCCTCTGCTCCTCTGGTCCTCTTTTCCTCTGGTCCTCTGGTCCTCTTGTCCTCTCGTCCTCTGATCCTCTCGTCCTCTGGTCCTCTTGTCCTCTGGTCCTCTCATCCTCTGGTCCTCTCATCCTCTGGTCCTCTTGTCCTCTGGTCCTCTGGTCCTCTCATCCTCTGTTTCTCTCATCCTCTGGTCCTCTGGTCCTCTCATCCTCTGGTCTTCTGGTACTCTGGTCCTCTCATCCTCTGGTCCTCTTGTCCTCTGGTCCTCTTGTCCTCTCATCCTCTCATCCTCTGGTCCTCTTTTCCTCTGGTCCTCTGGTCCTCTTATCCTGTTGTTCTCTTGTCCTCTGATCCTCTCGTCCTCTGGTCCTCTTGTCCTCTGGTCCTCTCATCCTCTGGTCCTCTCATCCTCTGGTCCTCTTGTCCTCTGGTCCTCTCACCCTCTGGTCCTCTCACCCTCTGGTCCTCTCATCCTCTTGTCCTCTGGTCCTCTGGTCCTCTCATCCTCTGGTCCTCTTGTCCTCTGGTCCTCTCATCCTCTGGTCCTCTGGTCCTCTTGTCCTCTGGTCCTCTCATCCTCTGGTCCTCTTGTCTTCTTGTCCTCTGGTCCTCTTGTCCTCTGGTCCTCTCATCCTCTGGTCCTCTGGTCCTCTTGTCCTCTGGTCCTCTGGTCCTCTTGTTTGCACGCACAGCATTCCATCTATGTCCAGTTGTTTCACAAAGTAACTGTTCATCAACTCCTTTATTATACAGACGTGTAGCAGCTGCAGCTCTCAGACTGGGATTTCTATAAAAGCCTCAAATCCATCTTGTTTACACAGTTAATCTGCTCAGTTGGTTAATGCCAGCTGGCTGGTTGTATGCCATTGATTGAATTTGACAGCACGTTATAAACTAAAAAACAAACACGCATACTGTAGATCTGTGTGTATTTTAATGAAGCTGCACCACACATCTGTCGGGGCTGTTCTCATGTGCAGTAACTTCTTTGCACTCCAGTTTTCTATGCTGTAGACCCCTCTGTTTGTATTAGTTACATCTTTGTATTTTAAAAAACCTCCAAATGAGTCCTTGCCCAACTGAAGCTGACTATTCACTCCAACTCTTAGATCACGATGCTCCTGCCCGGCCCTCATAGCAAGATGTACAGTATACCAAACAGATAATCTAGAGTATTGAGCAGGTTTTCAGGTGAATCAGATCTGAAGAGTCCCTGTTCTTCGGAAATATTATTTTATGCAAACCAACTCCGGATTTGGCCAAAGCTTTCATTTTCCATCAAGAACATTTAAAAAATGTTCAAATTCTGGGTCATTTCACAAACTTAAAGTGGAGTGGATTGGCTGGTGCGGAAAGAACTGAAGCAGGGTTTGCAGTTTGATTGGCTGGTTTTGTTTGGATCCAGCTGATGACAGAATTGTGGCGCAGTCGTGTCTTTCCTGTTGGTTTGCTGTCCAGTAGCTGTGAATTGAGCCTTCATTACGGTGTCCCGTCACAGACATGATTTCGCTTGTCTCTAGTCCAGCGTCAGAAAGCATGTTTCAGTAGCTTTTTATGTTATCAGATTAGTTGTAGATTAGAATGTTAAGGGAAAAAGCCGGTATTTATGCGCAGATTGATTTCAAACTTAATTCACAATTAAGCACTTCCAGCGGGCAGCTATGCAAAATAGAAGCGAAGCCCTCTAGATCTGGAAGCTGATTGGCTGTTCACTCTCAATCGTTTTCTAAATGTATATACAGTCATATCTTTCTTTTTCTTTTATTTTTTGTCCTGCGTTTGCCTTTAATGTATTTTTCTGCACCTCCTACTACTTTGTATATGATGTGGAATACGTGACTGTAAACATGTAGCACTACTATGTGTTAGATAACGGGTTAGGATTTTCAACGTGCGCTTCATTACTTACACACCGGCACCACTTTCTGTACAAATTAAGCACTGAATACAGTATGTCATGCTTTTTCATGATGTATTCTCTCTGTGTCTGTCTGTCTGCCTGCCTGTCTGTGTGTGTGTGTCTGTGTGTCTGTGTGTGTGTGTGTGTGTCTGCCTGTCTGTGTATGCCTGCCTGTGTGTGTGTGTGTGTGTGTTTGTGTGTGCCTGCATGTGTGTGTGTCTACCTGTGTCTGTGTCTGTGTGTGTGTGTGTGTGTCTGTGTGTGTCTGCCTGTGTCTGTCTGCTTGTGTGTCTGTGTGTGTTTGTGTGTGTCTGTGTGTGTGTGTCTGTGTTTGTGTGTGTGTCTGTGTGTGTGTGTCTGTGTGTGTGTGTCTGTGTGTGTGTGTGTCTGTGTGACTGTGTGTCTGTGTGTGTGTGTCTGTGTTTATCTGCCTCTGTGTTTGTGTGTGTGTGTGTGTGTGTGTGTGTGTGTGTGTGTGTTAATTGCATTGTGATTGTTGGCAGGTGTTCGTGTATGTGTGTGTGTGTGTGTGTGTTAATTGCATTGTGATTGTTGGCAGGTGTTCGGCACTCTGGGGGGGCTGCTGATCAGGCAGGCCTTTGCAGTGGGGGGCTCTGGCAGCACCTATATCTACGGCTATGTGGATGCTACCTACAGACCAGGCATGAGTAAAGAGGACTGCCTCCAGTTTACAACCAACGGTGAGCAGCTTCCCTTTCTCTGTGACACCCTGCAATAGCAGCTTCCCTTTCTAACACACTGCAATAGCAGCTTCCCTTTCTAAAACACTGCAATAGCAGCTTCCCTTTCTAACACACTGCAATAGCAGCTTCCCTTTCTAACACACTGCAATAGCAGCTTCCCTTTCTAACACACTGCAATAGCAGCTTCCCTTTCTAACACACTGCAATAGCAGCTTCCCTTTCTAACACACTGCAATAGCAGCTTCCCTTTCTAAAACACTGCAATAGCAGCTTCCCTTTCTAACACACTGCAATAGCAGCTTCCCTTTCTAACACACTGCAATAGCAGCTTCCCTTTCTAACACACTGCAATAGCAGCTTCCCTTTCTAACACACTGCAATAGCAGCTTCCCTTTCTAACACACTGCAATAGCAGCTTCCCTTTCTAACACACTGCAATAGCAGCTTCCCTTTCTCTGTGACACTCTGCAATAGCAGCTTCCCTTTCTGACACACTGCAATAGCAGCTTCCCTTTCTAACACACTGCAATAGCAGCTTCCCTTTCTAACTCACTGCAATAGCAGCTTCCCTTTCTCTGTGACACTGCAATAGCAGCTTCTCTTTCTAACACACTGCAATAGCAGCTTCCCTTTCTAACACACTGCAATAGCAGCTTCCCTTTCTAACACACTGCAATAGCAGCTTCCCTTTCTAACACACTGCAATAGCAGCTTCCCTTTCTAACACACTGCAATAGAAGTTTCCCTTTCTCTGTGACACACTGCAATAGCAGCTTCCCTTTCTAACACACTGCAATAGCAGCTTCCCTTTCTAACACACTGCAATAGCAGCTTCCCTTTCTAACACACTGCAATAGCAGCTTCCCTTTCTAACACACTGCAATAGCAGCTTCCCTTTCTAACTCACTGCAATAGCGGCTTCCCTTTCTAACACACTGCAATAGCAGCTTCCCTTTCTAACTCACTGCAATAGCGGCTTCCCTTTCTAACACTCTGCAATAGCAGCTTCCCTTTCTCTGTGACACTCTGCAATCGCAGCTTCCCTTTCTAACACACTGCAATAGCAGCTTCCCTTTCTAACACACTGCAATAGCAGCTTCCCTTTCTCTGTGACACACTGCAATAGCAGCTTCCCTTTCTAACACACTGCAATAGCAGCTTCCCTTTCTAACACACTGCAATAGCAGCTTCCCTTTCTAACACACTGCAATAGCAGCTTCCCTTTCTAACACACTGCAATAGCAGCTTCCCTTTCTAACACACTGCAATAGCAGCTTCCCCTTCTCTGTGACACTCTGCAATAGCAGCTTCTCTTTCTAACACACTGCAATAGCAGCTTCCCTTTCTAACACACTGCAATAGCAGCTTCCCTTTCTAACACACTGCAATAGCAGCTTCTCTTTCTAACACACTGCAATAGCAGCTTCTCTTTCTAACACACTGCAATAGCAGCTTCCCTTTCTAACACACTGCAATAGCAGCTTCCCTTTCTCTGTGACACTCTGCAATAGCAGCTTCCCTTTCTCTGTGACACTCTGCAATAGCAGCTTCCCTTTCTAACACACTGCAATAGCAGCTTCCCTTTCTAACACACTGCAATAGCAGCTTCCCTTTCTCTGTGACACTCTGCAATAGCAGCTTCCCTTTCTAACACACTGCAATAGCAGCTTCCCTTTCTCTGTGACACTCTGCAATAGCAGCTTCCCTTTCTAACACACTGCAATAGCAGCTTCCCTTTCTAACACACTGCAATAGCAGCTTCCCTTTCTCTGTGACACTCTGCAATAGCAGCTTCCCTTTCTAACACACTGCAATAGAAGCTTCCCTTTCTCTGTGACACACTGCAATAGAAGTTTCCCTTTCTCTGTGACACTCTGCAATAGCAGCTTCCCTTTCTAACACACTGCAATGTCATCTTCTCTTTTTGACACACTGCAATAGCAGCTTTCAGGGAGACTCCCCCTGCACACCACGTGGCTGTTCCTTTTTAAAATCTATTCCCAATTCCATTCTGCATTCCCTTTTAATCAATTCCAGTTCCTGTTACGACAGGTTTTATTGAGCAAACATGTAGAAATAAAACTTATGAACAACACATGCAATTAGACAATTACAATACAAATGTATCACATCAGTTCAGCTTGCTGTTACAGGAATCATCCTGAGCTGCTCATAGTTAGAGTCTGTCAGGTTGTGATGCTGAAAGCCTCTCAGCAGCTGCTGATGAAGCAGGTATCGCCTGGAGTCCTCTCTGAAGCTTGTCCTGCTGTTTGCTGGTCACTGTTTTCCATGCTCACCGGTCTCTCTCTCTCCTTCTCTCCCCCCCTCTCCCCCCCCCTCTCTCTCTCTATCTGTCTCTCTCTCTCCCTCTCTCTCTCTCCCTCCCTCTCTCCCTCCTCTCTCTCTCTCTCTCCCTCTCTCGCTCTCTCTCCCTCTCCCCCCTCTGTCCCCTCTCTCGGTGCAGCTCTGTCCCTGGCGATGGGGAGAGACGGCTCCAGCGGGGGTGTGGTGTACCTCGTCAGCATCACAGAGAAGGGGACGGAGGAGAAAGTCGTCCTGGGAAACAACCTGCCCCAGTTCTTCGACGAGTAATCCAGGCAGGGGCTCATTGCTCAAACACTCCACTGAACACATTGTCACAAAACACTCACAAAAAAATAAAAAAACAAAGAAAAAAACAAAGAAACAAATAATGTGTCCTCTTGTGTTAATTGAAAGCTGCAAGGGGAGCAGCAGCACAGCAGGAAGAATCACACAGGCAGAATCACACAGGCAGAATCACACAGAGGAAGAATCACACAGAGGCAGAATCACACAGAGGCAGAATCACTCAGAGGCAGAATCACACAGAGGAAGAATCACACAGAGGAAGAATCACACAGAGGCAGAATCACACAGAGGCAGAATCACACAGAGGCAGAATCACACAGAGGCAGAATCACACAGAGGAAGAATCACACAGAGGAAGAATCACACAGAGGAAGAATCACACAGAGGAAGAATCACACAGGCAGAATCACACAGAGGCAGAATCACACAGGCAGAATCACACAGAGGAAGAATCACACAGAGGAAGAATCACACAGGCAGAATCACACAGGCAGAATCACACAGAGGAAGAATCACACAGAGGCAGAATCACACAGAGGAAGAATCACACAGAGGCAGAATCACACAGAGGCAGAATCACACAGAGGCAGAATCACACAGGCAGAATCACACAGAGGCAGAATCACACAGGCAGAATCACAGAGGCAGAATCACACAGAGGAAGAATCACACAGAGGCAGAATCACACAGAGGAAGAATCACACAGAGGAAGAATCACACAGAGGCAGAATCACACAGAGGCAGAATCACACAGAGGCAGAATCACACAGAGGAAGAATCACACAGAGGCAGAATCACACAGAGGAAGAATCACACAGGCAGAATCACACAGAGGAAGAATCACACAGGCAGAATCACACAGGCAGAATCACACAGAGGAAGAATCACACAGAGGCAGAATCACACAGAGGAAGAATCACACAGAGGCAGAATCACACAGAGGCAGAATCACACAGAGGCAGAATCACACAGGCAGAATCACACAGAGGCAGAATCACACAGGCAGAATCACACAGAGGCAGAATCACACAGAGGAAGAATCACACAGAGGCAGAATCACACAGAGGAAGAATCACACAGAGGAAGAATCACACAGAGGCAGAATCACACAGAGGCAGAATCACACAGAGGAAGAATCACACAGAGGCAGAATCACACAGAGGAAGAATCACACGGGCAGAATCACACAGAGGAAGAATCACACACAGGCAGAATCACACAGAGGAAGAATCACACAGAGGCAGAATCACACAGAGGCAGAATCACACAGAGGAAGAATCACACGGGCAGAATCACACAGAGGCAGAATCACACACAGGCAGACTCACACAGGCAGAATCACACAGAGGAAGCCCGGGGTTCAATAGGGATAGAGGGCCGTTCCCACGCCACCTGCACACGGGAGCAGAAACACACAGTGCTTCCTGAGAGCCCTTCAGGAAACTGTTGTGAGTGCAGAGGATACACTGAGACCTGCATGATCCTGCCTGCAGAGGGAGGGGAGGGTGTCACTGGAACAGCACAGTGCTTTACTACCTATTCTCCACACTGAGACCTGCATGAACCTGCCTGCAGAGGGAGGGGAGGGCAGTCACTGGAACAGCACACAGCCTGCTCATCAATAATACAGAACGGGTCTGAAGCAGTGGAAACAGTTTCTATACGACACTGGCTTTGACGTGGTCCTTACACTCTCTTCAACGTTTAGCCGAACAGTACCGGTAGACTGTATCTGATTGGTCACACAAAAAAAGCGTCAGCCAGTAGGATTATTGCAGCATCAGCAATCTCTAGGGAGATTGCAGTTTTACAGGTTTGTAAAAGTAATCCGTGAATTACAAAACCGAAAGCAAAAGCACAACTATGCAGTCAATATGGGATGTAGAAACATAATGAAAATAACAAACCACAAATCCTGTTGTTCTTTTCTTTATTTTTCGTTTTAGTCGTCGTTGTTTTAACGAGGAAAACCAAGTTCTCAAAACATTCAAACAGAAGCACCCCCTGCGGCTTTGAAATACACACGTATCTTTTGTGAAAATCATTCAGGAAAGAAGCACAGTAATTTGCAATGCAGTATTTAAAGAAAGCAGAAATCCAAACGCAAGCCTATTCAAACACCGCGTCATCAATATCTTGTATTATTGGAAATCCTCTCGCGCATTGGAACGGGAATCCCCTGCCGCTTCACGCTGCCGGATAATTGAAAGTAAAAGCAGTGAACACGAATGAGTCTGTTGCTGTGGGCTGCTAGTGAAACGCAGCTGGTAAGTAGATCTGTTAAACGCGTATTTAATGTTACGCAGGGTTAAAATAAATTATAATAATTTACAGAAGTGCTTGCCAGTGTAAACCTCATGTCGTTCTATTGTGAAGCTTTTGCTATGAAAGAAATTTCGGCTCCGATAATTTTTCAAGCAATGGATTACAGACACACACACACACACACACACACACAAATATCGTTCCAGTTAACTGAGAATGCATATCACAGAGACGCGTTTTTAATGGAACATTGTTTAATGATTTACCTGTTTTGAAATTACCTTTAGTTTCACATTATGCTGTTTGGGCAGGTACTCGAGCTCATCCTAACGAGTAGGTTACCGGTGTATCGTCAATTTTTGTTACTTTGTCAAAATTTGCTACCGGTATAGGGACAGAAAGTGGTACGTCTATCAGAATGTGGTACAGTATCAAAACCTGACCCGTGTAACGTGAGGAAATGGTACGCTGTCAATGCTGTGATTGAGTACTGCACAAATCGCAACCAACAAGACCAATTCGAGCAAGACAAACTACAGTAAACACACAAAAATGATGCTACCTTTGCAAAACAATATTACAAAGGTGTACTTGAGGATACTTATAGTTTCGAGAAAGCGCTGCGCTTCAGTGTAAAACGGGCAGTCAGCGTATAGTGCACTTTTTCTTTTCGTTAAAAAAATGTAACTCTCTCTATAGTGCACTTTAATGTTCGTTAACAGAAGCTGTCTGTATTTAATATAAAACTGATTAGTTACATGTGGAATAAAATGTAACTTTACAAAACAGGTATTTCATATCCAAAGACTTGGGAATTGGTTTTTGATGAGCACCCTCAGTCTGCAAGGAAAATAAATCAGGGCATGGGCAGTGCAAGGGCAAAACAGTCTGGGCCTGCACAGCACGCAAAGTGGAACATTTGATAGGTAGCATAAATTGATGTGACACCTGGAGTCGAGTAAAAATGACACATTGACAAATAAAATGAGTAGATCAGACATGACTATGAAACTCTCAGTAGTGCTCAATTTAGAAAAACTAAAATAAACTAAATAAATTCAATGGCAAACGTTTGGGCTAGACCTGTTTCTCAATGTCCTTAATAATCCCTTCTCTTTTGTAGGTGTAACTCTATAGTCTCTCTCAGCCTGGACTTGATCATTCTGCTGCAGTGATGAATGTGATTGCTGTGGTGATATCCTTCCTGGCGTGTGATATCGCAGCCAGCTCCCTGCTGCACTGCGGGCTTCTCCTGCTGCCCCTCACACTGGACCCCTTCGGGGCCGAGTCGCTGCTCTGCCTCTGGCTGGTGGCCCTGGTTAAACTGGCCCTGCTCAGTCAGACCTCCCTGAGTCTCCTCTCTCAAGCTGGGAGAGGCAGTGCTGTGAGGGGCCGGGCCCCCCTGCTCTATCGCGGCCGCTGTCGCTCTCACTCCGGCTCTCCAGAGCTGGCAGCGGGTGGTGTATGTGAAGCCCGTGGAGATCGTCACCGGATCACAGTGCCTCGGCTTCTGCCTGCTGGCCAATGCCGTGACGGCGACGGCCTGCCTGTTCTGGGAGACCGCGCTCCCCTGCAGTGCCGGGACCGAGGCAGGGGGCTCCAGCGGGGAGGAGAATAAGCAGCAAGCCAGGGTCTTGTTCATGAGGGTGATCGGATACTGCAAACCAGACGCCGTCCTGCTGGGAGGCGCCTTCCTCTTCCTGTCGCTGGCAGTGATATGTGAGTAGCACTGTCCATCTATAACCCCATTGCTGCCCACTGGCCACTAGATTAGACACTGACAACTTAGCCATTGAATCGGTATGAGGTACCCAGAGCAGTGCATTCATTGAATAGATATGGGGTACCCAGGGCAGCACATTCATTGAATAGATATGGGGTACCCAGGGCAGCACATTCATTGAATAGGTATGGGGTACCCAGGACAGCACATTCATTGAATAGGTATGGGGTACCCAGGGCAGCACATTCATTGAATAGGTATGGGGTACCCAGGGCTGCACATTCATTGAATAGATATGGGGTACCCACGGCAGCACATTCATTGAATAGGTATGAGGTACCCAGGACAGCTCATTCATTGAATAGGTATGGGGTACCCAGGGCAGCACATTCATTGAATAGGTATGGGGTACCCAGGGCAGCACAGGCTTCATTGACTAGGTATGGGGTACCCAGGGCAGCACATTCATTGAATAGGTATGGGGTACCCAGGGCAGCACAGGGTTCATTGAATAGGTATGTGGTACCCAGGGCAGCACATTCATTGAATAGGTATGGGGTACCCAGGGCAGCACATTCATTGAATAGGTATGGGGTACCCAGGGCTGCACATTCATTGAATAGATATGGGGTACCCAGGGCAGCACATTCATTGAATAGGTATGAGGTACCCAGGACAGCTCATTCATTGAATAGGTATGGGGTACCCAGGGCAGCACATTCATTGAATAGGTATGGGGTACCCAGGGCAGCACAGGCTTCATTGATTAGGTATGGGGTACCCAGGGCAGCACATTCATTGAATAGGTATGGGGTACCCAGGGCAGCACAGGGTTCATTGAATAGGTATGGGGTACCCAGGGCTGCACATTCATTGAATAGGTATGGGGTACCCAGGGCTGCACATTCATTGAATAGGTATGGGGTACCCAGGGCAGCACATTCATTGAATAGGTATGGGGTACCCAGGGCAGCACAGGCTTCATTGAATAGGTATGGGGTACCCAGGGCTGCACATTCATTGAATAGGTATGGGGTACCCAGGGCTGCACATTCATTGAATAGGTATGAGGTACCCAGGGCAGCACATTCATTGAATAGGTATGGGGTACCCAGGGCAGCACATTCATTGAATAGGTATGGGGTACCCAGGGCTGCACAGGGTTCATTCACACTAGTTTATTTATTCAGGGGTCACCTCTTCAGTTTCTTTAGCTGCTTTCAGTCTCTGGGTTTCTCAATTCAAATCAAATCAAATTTTATTTATAATGTGCCATTCACACCAAACGCTGTACAGCAACAACAATTCATAATCATATACAGTCCAAAAAACACAAACAATATACAGGAAAACAATGTTTAAAAAGACAGTGAAGGCCCACTAAGATAGAAAGGCCAGTGTATAGAAGTAAGACTTAAGTCCAGATTTGAAAGCTGTAACAGTCCCAGCCTCCCTAACAAAGGTAGGAAGGGCGTTCCATACCTGTGGTGCTCTGTGAGAGGAAGCCCTTCCACCCGTTTTAATTGTACTCACCCTCGGGACACTCAGAACACCTGCGTCCTGTGATCTCAGTGAATGACGGGGTACATACGGGGTGACACTCAGAACACCTGCGTCCCGTGATCTCAGTGAATGACGGGGTACATACGGGGTGACACTCAGAACACCTGCGTCCTGTGATCTCAGTGAATGACGGGGTACATACGGGGTGACACTCAGAACACCTGCGTCCTGTGATCTCAGTGAATGACGGGGTACATACAGAGTGACACTCAGAACACTTGCATCCTGTGATCTCAGTGAATGATGGGGTACATACGGGGTGACACTCAGAACACCTGCGTCCTGTGATCTCAGTGAATGACGGGGTACATACAGGGTGACACTCAGAACACCTGCGTCCTGTGATCTCAGTGAATGACGGGGTACATACGGGGTGACACTCAGAACACCTGCGTCCTGTGATCTCAGTGAATGACGGGTACATACGGGTGACACTCAGAACACCTGCGTCCTGTGATCTCAGTGAATGACGGGGTACATACGGGTGACACTCAGAACACCTGCGTCCTGTGATCTCAGTGAATGACGAGGTACATACGGGTGCCACTCAGAACACCTGCGTCCTGTGATCTCAGTGAATGACGGGTACATACGGGTGACACTCAGAACACCTGCGTCCTGTGATCTCAGTGAATGACGGGGTACATACGGGTGACACTCAGAACACCTGCGTCCTGTGATCTCAGTGAATGACGGGTACATACGGGGTGACACTCAGAACACCTGCGTCCTGTGATCTCAGTGAATGACGGGTACATACGGGGTGACACTCAGAACACCTGCGTCCTGTGATCTCAGTGAATGACGGGTACATACGGGATGACACTCAGAACACCTGCGTCCTGTGATCTCAGTGAATGACGGGTACATACGGGTGACACTCAACACCTGCGTCCTGTGATCTCAGTGAATGACGGGGTACATACAGGGTGACACTCAACACCTGCGTCCTGTGATCTCAGTGAATGACGGGGTACATACGGGGTGACACTCAGAACACCTGCGTCCTGTGATCTCAGTGAATGACGGGGTACATACGGGGTGACACTCAGAACACCTGCGTCCCGTGATCTCAGTGAATGACGGGGTACATACGGGGTGACACTCAACACCTGCGTCCTGTGATCTCAGTGAATGGCTGGGTACATACGGGGTGAGGAAATCTTGTAAATAAACGGGTGCCAGTCCATTCTGGGTTTTATAGGTTAGCAGCAAAATCTTAAAATCAATTTTAAACTCCACCGGGAGCCAATGTAAAGAAACCAGAACAGGGGTAATGTGTTCCCTTCTAGTTTTAGTTTGGATCCTAGCAGCGCTGTTTCTATTCCTGTTTCCTTCTAAGCTCTTGCTCTATAGCTCTCCACTGCAATACAGAGCTAACCCCTGAGCTACACTTCACTCTATAGCTCTCCACTGTCCTGCAATACAGAGCTAACCCCTGAGCTACACTTCACTCTATAGCTCTCCACTGCAATACAGAGCTAACCCCTGAGCTACACTTCACTCTATAGCTCTCCACTGTCCTGCAATACAGAGCTAACCCCTGAGCTACACTTCACTCTATAGCTCTCCACTGCAATACAGAGCTAACCCCTGAGCTACACTTCACTCTTGTTTGATCCAGAGCTTGTGTTCTTGTTTGAGTCAGGCTTGGTGTTTATAGTGTATTCACTGCTCCTGTTTGTTCCAGAGCTTGCTTGCGAATAAAACACCAGCCCCTTGGTTTGAAACATTCTCCTGTATCATCGCTTCCTCCTCACCGTGACATCTGGTGCAGCGGCCACCCACACTATATGTGTACCAGTGTGCTAATAAATACGTATGCTATGTTATAAATCTGATTATATAACAAACAAACAAACAAACAAACAAACCATATTGTGTCACCTCACCTATCTAACTATAGTCATTGTAGAGGATCTCACTGAGTGGTTATCATGGGTATGGAACTAATGCTGGAATGCAATAATGAACATGAAAGGCAGGTGGATAATTCTAAGACTATTTTTTTTATTTCCAACAGCTCATTTATGACCTTTAAACATAAAAACTGCTATTTTATTAAATGTCCTGTCCTGTTTTGTGTATTGGCTGTACTGTCCTGTTTTGTGTATTGACTGTTCTGTCCAGTTTTCTGTGTTGACTGTCCTGTTTTGTGTTGTGTATTGACTGTCCTGTCCTGTTTTGTGTATTGACTGTCCTGTCCTGTTTTGTGTATTGGCTGTCCTGTGTTGTGTTTTGAATTGACTGCCCTGTCCTGTGTTGTGTATTGACTGTCCTGTCCTGCCCTGTCCCGTGTTGTGTATTGACTGCCCTGTCCCGTGTTGTGTATTGACTGTCCTGTCCTGTCCTGTCCTGTCCTGTCCTGTCCTGTCCTGTGTTGTGTATTGACTGCCCTGTCCTGTGTTGTGTATTGACTGTCCTGTCCTGTCCTGTCCTGTGTTGTGTATTGACTGCCCTGTCCCGTGTTGTGTATTGACTGCCATGTCCTGTGTTGTGTATTGATTGCCCTGTCCTGTCCTGTGTATTGATTGTCCTGTCCTGTCCTGTGTTGTGTATTGACTGCCCTGCCCTGTCCTGTGTTGTGTATTGACTGCCCTGTCCTGTCCTGTGTTGTGTATTGACTGCCCTGTCCTGTGTTGTGTATTGACTGCCCTGTCCTGTCCTGTGTTGTGTATTGACTGTCCTGTCCTGTCCTGTTGTGTATTGACTGTCCTGTCCTGTCCTGTTGTGTATTGACTGTCCTGTCCTGTGTTGTGTATTGACTGCCCTGTCCTGTGTTGTGTATTGACTGCCCTGCCCTGTCCTGTGTTGTGTATTGACTGCCCTGCCCTGTCCTGTGTTGTGTATTGACTGCCCTGCCCTGTCCTGTGTTGTGTATTGACTGTCCTGTCCTGTGTTGTGTATTGACTGCCCTGTCCTGTGTTGTTGTGTATTGACTGTCCTGTCCTGTGTTGTGTATTGACTGCCCTGTCCTGTGTTGTATATTGACTGCCCTGCCCTGTCCTGTGTTGTGTATTGACTGTCCTGTCCTGTGTTGTCTTGTTTGCAGTTGAGATGTTCATTCCCTTCTACACGGGGAAGGTGATTGACATCCTGGGCTCCAGGTACAAGCAGAACGCCTTCAGCAGCGCCATCCTCTTCATGGGCCTCTTCTCACTGGGGAGGTACCTGTCTGCACTTATACACTATAATGAATAACTTACATTGTTATAATGAAGGGTGTTACAACGAGGGTGTACTGTAATTAGTCATGTAGCAGACCCTTTTATCCAAAGCGATTTACAGAGACCAGGGGGTGAACTAACGTAAAACTTCAAATAATTGCCGGGTCTCAAATAATCGCCTGTCTCCAATACCGCTGGGTCTGCTGGCAAATATTGTAAATAAACAGCGGAGGTGTTTAATTGAAGTTTTACGGTCTGCGTCAACAACTGCTGCTGCAGAACCACTTGCAATAGGACCTTGTTTTGTTCTGCTTTCATAAATATTATGTTTAACTTGTATCTTGAAATACCTATTTCTAGACGAAATGCTGTGAAATAAGCCGTGTTTATAGTTAAAAAATACAGCCCAGCTGAGGTGTTCTCATTTCACTGCTGGATCTCTCCTTCTCACTGGTTCTAAAGAGTCCCCTTTGTGTTCAGCTCCCTCTCTCTTTCTCACGGGTTCTAAAGACTTCCCTTTGTGTTCAGCTCCCTCTCTCCTTCTCACGGGTTCTAAAGAGTTCCCTTTGTGTTCAGCTCCCTCTCTCCTTCTCACGGGTTCTAAAGAGTCCCCTTTGTGTTCAGCTCCCTCTCTCCTTCTCGCGGGTTCTAAAGACTTCCCTTTGTGTTCAGCTCCCTCTCTCCTTCTCACGGGTTCTAAAGAGTCCCCTTTGTGTTCAGCTCCCTCTCTCCTTCTCGCGGGTTCTAAAGACTTCCCTTTGTGTTCAGCTCCCTCTCTCCTTCTCGCGGGTTCTAAAGAGTCCCCTTTGTGTTCAGCTCCCTCTCTGCAGGACTGCGTGGAGGGCTCTTCATGTGTTCAATATCCAACTTCAACAAGAGGATACGAATTCTGCTGTTCCACTCTTTGGTGCGTCAGGAAATTGGGTTTTTCGAAGCGACTAAAACAGGTAAAGATCCCTCCAGTGTGAATGCACACTCCTAACAGCACACTCCTAACAGCACACTGCAGTGTGAATGCACACTCCTAACAGCACACTCCTAACAGCACACAGCAGTGTGAATGCACACTCCTAACAGCACACTCCTAACAGCACACTGCAGTGTGAATGCACACTCCTAACAGCACACTGCAGTGTGAATGCACACTCCTAACAGCACACTGCAGTGTGAATGCACACTCCTAACAGCACACTCCTAACAGCACACTGCAGTGTGAATGCACACTCCTAACAGCACACTCCTAACAGCACACTCCAGTGTGAATGCACACTCCTAACAGCACACTCCTAACAGCACACTGCAGTGTGAATGCACACTCCTAACAGCACACTCCTAACAGCACACTGCAGTGTGAATGCACACTCCTAACAGCACACTGCAGTGTGAATGCACACTCCTAACAGCACACTCCTAACAGCACACTGCAGTGTGAATGCACACTCCTAACAGCACACTGCAGTGTGAATGCACACTCCTAACAGCACACTCCTAACAGCACACTGCAGTGTGAATGCACACTCCTAACAGCACACTCCTAACAGCACACTCCAGTGTGAATGCACACTCCTAACAGCACACTGCAGTGTGAATGCACACTCCTAACAGCACACTGCAGTGTGAATGCACACTCCTAACAGCACACTGCAGTGTGAATGCACACTCCTAACAGCACACTCCTAACAGCACACTGCAGTGTGAATGCACACTCCTAACAGCACACTCCTAACAGCACACTCCAGTGTGAATGCACACTCCTAGCAGCACACTCCTAACAGCACACAGCAGTGTGAATGCACACTCCTAACAGCACACTCCTAACAGCACACTGCAGTGTGAATGCACACTCCTAACAGCACACTCCTAACAGCACACTGCAGTGTGAATGCACACTCCTAACAGCACACTCCTAACAGCACACTGCAGTGTGAATGCACACTCCTAACAGCACACTGCAGTGTGAATGCACACTCCTAACAGCACACTCCTAACAGCACACTGCAGTGTGAATGCACACTCCTAACAGCACACTCCTAACAGCACACTGCAGTGTGAATGCACACTCCTAACAGCACACTCCTAACCGCACACTCCAGTGTGAATGCACATTCATAACAGCACACTTCAGTGTGAGTGCACACTCTCTGAACAGCACAGTGCTTGGGGGATCAGGAGTATAAGTGTTCATAAAGCTGATGATCAAGTCAGTTTAATATCTGTGTGTGCTCTGCAGGTGATCTGACATCCCGGTTGGACACGGACACCATGATGATGTGCAGGTCTGTCGCCCTCAATGTGAACGTCCTCCTGCGCACATTGATTAAGACCCTGGGCGTGCTGTCCCTCATGCTGTCCCTGTCCTGCAGGCTGACCCTGCTCATGCTGATAGAGACTCCGCTTACAGGAGTCATTCAGAAACTCTACAACACGTACTACCAGGTACGAGCACATCAGCAGCACCTTATAATGTACAGGGAGAGCCGGGTTTACATGGGCTGCAGCATCTGAGACCCAGGTTTACATGGGCTGCAGCATCTGAGACCTGGCTTTACATGGGCTGCAGCATCTGAGACCCAGGTTTACATGGGCTGCAGCATCTGAGACCCAGGTTTACATGGGCTGCAGCATCTGAGACCCAGGTTTACATGGGCTGCAGCATCTGAGACCCAGGTTTACATGGGCTGCAGCATCTGAGACCCAGGTTTACATGGGCTGCAGCATCTGAGACCCAGGTTTACATGGGCTGCAGCATCTGAGACCCGGGTTTACATGGGCTGCAGCATCTGAGACCCGGGTTTACATGGGCTGCAGCATCTGAGACCCGGGTTTACATGGGCTGCAGCATCTGAGACCCGGCTTTACATGGGCTGTAGCATCTGAGACCCAGGTTTACATGGGCTGCAGCATCTGAGACCCAGGTTTACATGGGCTGCAGCATCTGAGACCCAGGTTTACATGGGCTGCAGCATCTGAGACCCAGGTTTACATGGGCTGCAGCATCTAAGACCCAGGTTTACATGGGCTGCAGCATCTGAGACCCAGGTTTACATGGGCTGCAGCATCTGAAACCTCTTTGCAGCAGATAGCTTGTATCAGATGAAATGATGTCACATGAAGGTTAGCTGTGCTGTGTAATTATTCTTATTTACTATAAGAATATAATATGTGGTGCTCTGCAAGAGACCAGCTGATTTTTACCAAAACAAAAAAAATCAGGAGGGAGGAGGCTTGAGGCTTGTGTGCAACTAAACATATGCCGCCTTGAGATATAGTACTAATTCAGGTTACAGTACTCATCATTGTGAGTTATATGGTTTTTTTGGCTGGACCTCTTTGGCATTGCAAAGGTTGAAGCACTGGGATATTGTTTTATACAATGCTATTCTATGTAAGCTACCTCCGTACATAAATGAATACTTTACAGTTGCTTGTAGTAGCTACAGTCTCAGATCGCACTCATGTTTGTATTTTACGGTTCCTAAAGTGCGTACCGAGGCTGCTAAAAGATCATTTGCTGATTTTACTCCATGGTCTTGGAATGACCTTAAGTTGCAATCCCAAATAACTTTAGTACAATTCCAGAGTAAGCTGCATGATGATCTAATTGAGAGCTGTCCTTGTTTTAAGTAGTTGATTACACCGGTCACTAATTGATTGTCACTATCTGATTGTTTATTGTATTGAGTATGACTTGTCTTTGTTTTAAATGTATTTTGTTTCTGTATTTGTATGTTTGTATTGTAATGTGTTTTATTGTACTGCTGCTACCATTCTTGGCTCGGTCTCACTTGAAAAAGAGGTTTTAATCTCAATGTGATTTCCTAGTAAAACAAAGGTTTAATAATAATATGTACAATAATATAAATGAACTGGTAAGCCAACAAGGTCTGGTTTGTGATGAAGCTCAGTAACTCTGGAAAGATGTAGCAAACAGGAGTCAGTTTTTAGTGTTTTTAGTTGCTCAGGACTGTGGGGCCCTGTCTGCATCTATATGGGATTTCTGATTGGTTACATTCACAGTATCTGAACCCGTCTGTTCTTGCAGACAGTTTGCTTGCAGATAGGCTTCCTTTCATTCAGCAACGTGTCTTTTATTTACTTAGAAATATTCCAAGGAGGTCCAGGACTCGATCGCACGGTCCAATGAGGCGGCGGGGGAGGCAGTCTCTGCTATTAAAACAGTGCGGAGCTTCGCTACAGAGGACACTGAAGCCAAGAGATACGACAGCAAGCTGTCAGACACACGGAGACTCAAGAACAGGAGGGACACATTCAGAGCTGCCCACCTGCTGTTACAGAGGGTGAGTTGCTTATTTAGTTTGCTTTCATTTCATTTATAACCTAGATTATAATAGATTTCATTTCGATATGATAATACACAAATACATTTAGTAGCAAGCAGATCAATATGAAATACACGACCAACTGCAGTGTTTATTAGGGGACAGCTTAGTGGTGGGTATGCGTCCCTGTTGTTTTAAGACTGAATGCTAATGACTCCTTCCTGTGCATGTGTTCCTGAAGCTCATAGCGTCTGAATGCTAATGACTCCTTCCTGTGCATGTGTTCCTGAAGCTCATAGCGTCTGAATGCTAATGACTCCTTCCTGTGCATGTGTTCCTGAAGCTCATAGCGTCTGAATGCTAATGACTCCTTCCTGTGCATGTGTTCCTGAAGATCATAGGGTCTGAATGCTAATGACTCCTTCCTGTGCATGTGTTCCTGAAGCTCATAGGGTTGGCAATGCAGGTGCTCATGCTGTACTACGGGCGACACCTTATCAGAGCTGGTGAGATGAGCACAGGGAACCTGGTGGCCTTCATCCTCTACCAGATGGATCTGGGCAGTAATATCCAGGTTTGTTATACAGCTCTTCACTCTGTTATCTGAAAGTTAAAAAAAACACAAGTTTCAAATGCTGTGTGTTTCCTGTGTGCTTCTCTCTACAGACTCTGGTTCACATCTGTGGTGAGATGCTGAACTCGGTGGGGGCGGCTGCCAAGGTGTTTGAGTATCTGGATCGCAGGCCGCTGGTCTCCACTGACGGCTCCCTGCAGCCCGAGACCCTGAGAGGACACGTGCAGTTCAAAAACGTCAGCTTCACCTACCCCAGCAGACCCGACATGCCCGTGATCAAGGTAGGGCACCCTGACACCAGAGCATTACACATGATAGAGCAGAGGGTAGAGCATCCTGACACCAGAGCATTACACAGGGAGAGAGCAGAGGGTAGAGCATCCTGACACCAGAGCATTACACATGATAGAGCAGAGGGTAGAGCACCCTGACACCAGAGCATTACACATGATAGAGCAGAGGGTAGAGCATCCTGACACCAGAGCATTACACATGATAGAGCAGAGGGTAGGGCATCCTGACACCAGAGCATTACACAGGGAGAGAGCAGAGGGTATTGCATCCTGACACAAGAGCATTACACAGGGAGAGAGCAGAGGGTAGAGCATCCTGACACCAGAGCATTACACATGATAGAGCAGAGGGTAGGGCACATTGACACCAGAGCATTACACATGATAGAGCAGAGGGTTGAGCATCCTGACACCAGAGCATTACACATGATAGAGCAGAGGGTAGGGCACCCTGACACCAGAGCATTACACATGATAGAGCAGAGGGTAGGGCACCCTGACACCAGAGCATTACACATGATAGTTTGAATTGATCTTGTGCTTCAGAGCGTCTCATTTGAGCTGCGACCCGGTGAGATCACGGCTCTGGTGGGCCCCTCTGGCGGGGGGAAGTCGACGTGTGTGTGTCTGCTGGAGCGCTTCTACCAGCCCCAGAGTGGAGAGATCCTGCTGGACGGGGCTCCCCTTCAAGACTACCAGCACGCGTACCTGCACAGGAAGGTAACGCACTCACACTCACACTACCAGCACTCACACTGCCAGCACTCACACTACCAGCACTCACACTGCACTCACACTGCACTCACACTACCAGCACTCACACTCACACTACCAGCACTCATACCACCAGCACTCACACTACACTCACACTACCAGCACTCACACTACCAGCACTCACACTACCAGCACTCACACCACCAGCACTCACACCACCAGCACTCACACTACCAGCACTCACACTACCAGCACTCACACTACACTCACACTACCAGCACTCACACTACCAGCACTCATACTACCAGCACTCACACTACACTCACACTACCAGCACTCACACTACCAGCACTCATACTACCAGCACTCACACTACCAGCACTCACACTGCACTCACACCACCAGCACTCACACTGCACTCACACTACCAGCACTCACACTACCAGCACTAACACCACCAGCACTCACACTGCCAGCACTCACACTGCACTCACACTACCAGCACTCACACCACCAGCACTCACACTACCAGCACTCACACTGCACTCACATCACCAGCACTCACACTGCACTCACACTACCAGCACTCACACTACCAGCACTCACACCACCAGCACTCACACTGCCAGCACTCACACTGCACTCACACTACCAGCACTCACACTACCAGCACTCACACTGCACTCACACTACCAGCACTCACACCACCAGCACTCATACCACCAGCACTCACACCACTAGCACTCACACTACCAGCACTCACACTACCAGCACTCACACTACCAGCACTCACACTGCACTCACACTACCAGCACTCACACTACCAGCACTCACACCACCAGCACTCACACTACCAGCACTCACACTACCAGCACTCATACTGCACTCACACTACCAGCACTGACACTGCACTCACAATGAATCTCTCTGTCTGGTCCTCTTCATGTGTGGTTAATGTAACAGTGAATCTCTCTGTCTGGTTAATGTAACAGTGAATCTCTCTGTCTGGTTAATGTAACAGTGAATCTCTTTGTCTGGTTAATGTAACAGTGAATCTCTCTGTCTGGTTAATGTAACAGTGAATCTCTCTGTCAGGTCTGCTTGTCTGTGCTGTCGCTGTGTTTATGGCACTGCTCTCTTCCACAGTAAGTGTATTCACTCACTCTTATGTTCCTGTCCCTGTCAGATCGCCCTGGTGGGTCAGGAGCCGGTCCTCTTCGCCGGCTCCATCAAAGACAACATCGGCTATGGGCTCCCAGAATGCTCTCTGGAGCGAGCCCAGGAGGCAGCACGGAGAGCCAACGCACACGGCTTCGTGACGAGCCTGGAGCACGGCTACAACACCGGTGAGGCACCCAACCCAGTACAGTACAATACAATACAATACAATACAATACAATATAATACAATGTAGCACTCTGCAGCCCAGCTATAACACCAGTGAGGCACACACACCAGTACAATACAATACAATACAGTACAATACAATACAATACTATGTAGCACTCTGCAGTTCAGCTATAACACCAGTGAGGCACACACACCAATACAATACAATATAGTACAGTACAGTACAATACAGTACAATACAATACAGTACAATACTATGTAGCACTCTGCAGCCCAGCTATAACACCAGTGAGGCACACACACCAATACAATACAATATAGTACAGTACAGTACAATACAATACAATACAATACAATACAATACAATACAGTACAATACTATGTAGCACTCTGCAGCCCAGCTATAACACCGGTGAGGCACACACACCAGTACAATACAATGCAATACAATACAATACAATACAATGCAATACTATGTAGCATTCTGCAGCGCAGCTATAGCACTGGTGAAGCACACACACTAGTACAATACAATACAATACAATACAATACAGCACTCTGCAGCCCAGCTATAACACTGGTGAGGCACACACACACCAGTACAATACAGTACAGTACAGTACAGTACAGTACAATACAATACAATACAATACAATACTATGTAGCACTCTGCAGTTCAGCTATAACACCAGTGAGGCACACACACCAATACAATACAGTACAGTACAGTACAGTACAGTACAGATACAATACAATACTATGTAGCACTCTGCAGCCCAGCTATAACACTGGTGAGGCACACAAACCAATACAATACAATACTATGTAGCTCTGGAGTGTTCTAGTCATGGGTGAAATAGAGCTGCACGGAGCCATTGGTTCATTTGCTGTGTTTATTCAGATGCGGGTGAGAGGGGGGGGCAGCTGGCTGGAGGACAGAAGCAGCGCATCGCGATCGCCAGAGCTCTCGTCAGGAACCCACAGCTCCTCATCCTGGACGAGGCCACCAGCTGCTTGGATATCGAGAGTGAACACGCGGTGAGTGTGTCTGTCTGTCTGAGAGTCTGTCTGTCTGTCTGAGAGTCTGTTTGTCTGAGAGTCTCTCTGTTTCTGTCTGAGAGTCTGTCTGTCTGTCTGTCTGTCAGTCTGTGTCTGAGAGTCTGTCTGTCTGAGAGTGTCTGTGTCTGTCTGTCTGAGAGTCTGTCTGTGTGTCAGTCTGTCTGCTGAGAGTCTGGCTGTCTGAGAATCTGTCTGTCTGAGAGTCTGTCTGTCTGAGAGTCTCTGTCAGAGAGTCTGTCTTTGTGAGAGTCTGTCTACATACTGTACATTGCCACTCCTAGTTAAAACCTTCTCTCCCTCCCCTGCTCACTGTGTTAATACCTGCCCCCTCCCCTGCTCTCACTGTGTTAATACCTGCCCCTCTGCTCTCACTGTGTTAATACCTGCCCCCTCCCCTGCTGTCACTGTGTTAATACCTGCCCCCTCCCCTGCTCTCACTGTGATAATACCTTCCCCCTCCCCTGCTCTCACTGTGATAATACCTGCCCCCTCCCCTGCTCTCACTGTGTTAATACCTGCCCCTCCCCTGCTCTCACTGTGTTAATACCCCTCCCCTGCTGTCACTGTGTTGACCTGCCTCTCTCTCTCCTCTCAGATCCAGGAGTCTCTCTCTCGCACCCGGGGTCAGACGGTGCTGGTGATCGCTCATCGCTTGAAGACGGTGGAGAAGGCTGATCGCATCATCGTGATTGAGGGTGGGGAGGTGCGGGAGCAGGGCACTCACCAGGAGCTGATGAGGAGGGAGGGCAGCTATCACAGACTGGTGCAGGGGCTCTTCACAGAGACACAGCCCCCGCAATAGAGGGGCACACACACAGAGTGGAGAGAGCTGGGGGGGTTACACAGACACAGAGTGGAGAGCTGGGGGTTGCACACACACAGTGGAGAGAG
The DNA here is from genome assembly GCA_030684275.1 of Acipenser oxyrinchus oxyrinchus. Classification (NCBI taxonomy): domain Eukaryota; kingdom Metazoa; phylum Chordata; class Actinopteri; order Acipenseriformes; family Acipenseridae; genus Acipenser; species Acipenser oxyrinchus. The sequence goes on along the minus strand of CM060278.1, from coordinate 2,189,850 downwards.
CTGGGGGTTACACACACAGAGTGGAAAGAGGTGGGGGGGTTACACAGACACAGAGTGGAGAGAGCTGGGGGGGTTGCACACACACAGTGGAGAGAGCTGGGGGGGTTACACACATAGAGTGGAGAGAGCTGGGGGGGTTACACACACACAGAGTGGAGAGAGCTGGGGGTTACACACACACAGAGTGGAGAGAGCTGGGGGGGGTTACACACACACAGAGTGGAGAGAGCTGGGGGGGGTTACACACACACAGAGTGGAGAGAGCTGGGGGGGTTACACAGACACAGAGTGGAGAGAGCTGGAGAGCTCAGTCTGATTAATGATCCCAGCTTGTATGTCTGATTCAGTGCTCAATGTGAGGAGCCCAGTCAGGATTAATGATCACAGCTTGTATGTCTGATTCAGTGCTCAGTGTGAGGAGCTCAGTTTGAAGTTTTCATTGTGTGAAGCTGCTGTATATGAAATGTGTGCTGTACAGTATGAACAATGTGTTGTTATAATAAAACACAAAGCAATGAAACCCCACGAGTGACTGGCTTATTCTGCTGCTATACTGAGCTCATGTGTGCATTTAAAAAAAATAAATGGCTTTTATTTTCATTCTGAAACACTCCCATTTCTTTTTATCAAATGTAAGTGGCTGGCAATCCCCACTTTCTGTCTCCCAGATGCCAAACTTACACAGTACATGTAGTTATTATATAGAGATATTACACACTAATAGTTCAGTGGATTACACAGTGTATCTAGTTATTATATAGAGATATTACACCCTGATATTTCAGTGGATTACACAGTGTATCTAGTTATTATAGAGAGATATTACGCACTGATATTTCAGTGGATTATACAGTGTATCTAGTTATCTGTAGATATTACACTCTGATATTTATTATCTCTGAATAACATACACCTTCTATTGCAGATTGAGCTCCACTGTATTTATGATCTCTTCTATTGCAGATTGAACTCCACTGTATTTATGATCTCTTCTATTGCAGATTGAACTCCACTGTATTTATGATCTCTTCTATTGCAGATTGACCTCCACTGTATTTATGATCTCTTCTATTGCAGATTGAGCTCCACTGTATTTATGATCTCTTCTATTGCAGATTGAACTCCACTGTATTTATGATCTCTTCTATTGCAGATTGAACTCCACTGTATTTATGATCTCTTCTATTGCAGATTGAACTCCACTGTAGTTATGATCTCTTCTATTGGAGATTGAACTCCACTGTATTTATTATCTCTAACACACTAACATTGTCCTGCCACTTAATTCAATTACAGTCATACTCACAAAACAAGCACTACAACAATGTAAATTAAAACCAGACAACTTCATATTCAGAGTACACAAATCAAATCTTATCAAAAATACTTCAATACTCTGAATCAGCATGATTCTGAAGACAGTCACTCAATAACACTCCTGAGGTACAGTTGTATTCAGCAGACTGATTCAAACCATCTCCACAATGCTTTCCACACAGTTATCACAAGGCATTCAAGCACTGATAGAGGAGTAGCACTGAAAAGCTGTGGCTTTCTAGAAGGCGTTTCTTACACAGAGGGGAGCTCTCATTGTCTAGTTTCACAACATGCCCATGTGCTTTTCAGAGGGCAAACTGAACAAATGAACGAGTCACCAACAAAGAGAAAGAAGCACGATGACATCCATTGTGAGTTTTACATGAATGATGAACACACACACCTTGCTACATAAGAGCCTGTCCTGCCCTGAATGATGAACACACACTCTGTGTAATAATGAGCACACATACACACACTCTGTAATAATGAGCACACACACACACACTCTGTGTAATAATGAGCACACACACACACACGCTGTAATAATGAGCACACACACACTGTGTAATAATGAGCACACACACACTCTGTAATAATGAGCACACACACACACTGTGTAATAATGAGCACACACACACACACTGTGTAATAATGAGCACACACACACACTGTAATAATGAGCACACACACACACACACACTAATAATGAGCACACACACACTGTAATAATGAGCACACACACACACACACACACTGTAATAATGAGCACACACACACACTGTAATAATGAGCACACACACACACACACACTGTAATAATGAGCACACACACACACTAATAATGAGAACACACACACACTGTAGTAATGAGCACACACACACACTGTAATAATGAGCACACACACACACTGTAATAATGAGCACACACACTCTCTGTAATGATAAACACACACACACTATAATGATAAGCACACACTAATGATGAACACACTGTAATAATGAGCACACACTGTAATGATGAGCACACACACACACTCTTTAATGATAAACACTCTGTAATGATGAACAAACACTCTATAATGATAAACACACACTATAATGATGAACACACACTCTCTGTAATGATGAACACACACACTCTATAATGATAAACACACTCTCTGTAATGATGAACACACACTCTGTAATGATAAACACACACTCTATAAAGATAAACACACACACACACTCTAATGATAAACACACACTATAATGATGAACACACACTCTCTGTAATGATGAACACACACACTATAATGATAAACACACACTCTATAATGATGAACACACACTCTCTATAATGATAAACACACACTCTATAATGATGAACACACACTCTCTGTAATGATAAACACACACTCTATAATGATAAACACACACTCTATAATGATAAACACACTCTGTAATGATGAACACTCTCTGTAATGATGAACACAAACTCTGTAATGATAAACACACACTCTGTAATGATGAACACACTCTCTGTAATGATGAACACAGACTCTGTAATGATAAACACACTCTGTAATGATGAACACACTCTGTAATGATGAACACACACACTGTAATGATAAACACACACACTGTAATGATGAACACACACTCTGTAATGATAAACACACTCTGTAATGATGAACACACACTCTCTGTAATGATGAACACACACTGTAATGACAAACACACTCTCTGTAATGATGAACACACACACTGTAATGATAAACACACACACTGTAATGATGAACACTCTCTGTAATGATAAACACACACTCTCTGTAATGAACACACACTCTCTGTAATGATGAACACACACTCTCTGTAATGATGAACACACACACTAATGATGAGCGCACACACTGTAATGATGAACAAACACTCTGTAATGATGAGCGCACACACTGTAATGATGAACACACTCTCTGTAATGATGAACACACACACTGTAATGATGAGCGCACACACTGTAATGATGAGCACACACTCTGTAATGATGAACAAACACTGTAATGATGAGCGCACACACTGTAATGATGAGCGCACACTCTGTAATGATGAGTGCACACTCTGTAATGATAAACACACACTCTCTGTAATGATGAACACACACACTGTAATGATGAGCGCACACACTGTAATGATGAGCACACACTCTGTAATGATGAACAAACACTGTAATGATGAGCGCACACACTGTAATGATGAGCGCACACACTGTAATGATGAGCACACACTCTGTAATGATGAACAAACACTCTGTAATGATGAACACACACTCTATAATGATAAACACACACTCTGTAATGATAAACACACTCTGTAATGATGAACACACTCTCTGTAATGATAAACACACTCTGTAATGATGAACAAACACTCTGTAATGATAAACACACACTCTCTGTAATGATGAACACACACTCTGTAATGATAAACACACACTCTGTAATGATGAACAAACACTCTGTAATGATGAACAAACACTCTGTAATGATGAGCGCACACACTGTAATGATGAGCGCACACTCTGTAATGATGAGCACACACACTGTAATGATGAGCACACACACTGTAATGATGAGCACACACTGTAATGATGAGCACACACTCTGTAATGATGAGCGCACACACTGTAATGATGAGCACACACACTGTAATGATGAGCGCACACACTGTAATGATGAGCACACACTGTAATGATGAGCACACACTGTAATGATGAGCGCACACACTGTAATGATGAGCGCACACACTGTAATGATGAGCACACACACTGTAATGATGAGCACACACACTGTAATGATGAGCACACACTCTGTAATGATGAGCGCACACACTGTAATGATGAGCACACACACTGTAATGATGAGCACACACTCTGTAATGATGAGCGCACACACTGTAATGATGAGCACACACACTGTAATGATGAACACACACTCTATAATGATAAACACACACTCTGTAATGATAAACACACTCTGTAATGATGAACACACTCTCTGTAATGATAAACACACACACTGTAATGATGAACACACTCTGTAATGATGAACAAACACTCTGTAATGATAAACACACACTCTCTGTAATGATGAACACACACTCTGTAATGATAAACACACACTCTGTAATGATGAACAAACACTCTGTAATGATGAACAAACACTCTGTAATGATGAGCGCACACACTGTAATGATGAGCGCACACTCTGTAATGATGAGCACACACACTGTAATGATGAGCACACACACTGTAATGATGAGCACACACACTGTAATGATGAGCACACACTCTGTAATGATGAGCGCACACACTGTAATGATGAGCACACACATTGTAATGATGAGCACACACTGTAATGATGAGCACACACTCTGTAATGATGAGCACACACTGTAATGATGAGCACACACTGTAATGATGAGCACACACTCTGTAATGATGAGCACACACTGTAATGATGAGCACACACATTGTAATGATGAGCACACACACTGTAATGATGAGCACACACTCTGTAATGATGAGCGCACACACTGTAATGATGAGCACACACACTGTAATGATGAGCACACACTCTGTAATGATGAGCACACACTCTGTAATGATGAGCGCACACACTGTAATGATGAGCGCACACACTGTAATGATGAGCGCACACACTGTAATGATGAGCACACACTCTGTAATGATGAGCACACACTCTGTAATGATGAGCGCACACACTGTAATGATGAGCGCACACACTGTAATGATGAGCACACACACTGTAATGATGAGCACACACACTGTAATGATGAGCACACACTCTGTAATGATGAGCGCACACACTGTAATGATGAGCACACACACTGTAATGATGAGCACACACTCTGTAATGATGAGCACACACTGTAATGATGAGCACACACACTGTAATGATGAGCACACACTGTAATGATGAGCACACACTCTGTAATGATGAGCGCACACTCTGTAATGATGAGCGCACACTCTGTAATGATGAGCACACACACTGTAATGATGAGCACACACTGTAATGATGAGCACACACTGTAATGATGAGCGCACACTCTGTAATGATGAGCGCACACTCTGTAATGATGAGCACACACTGTAATGATGAGCACACACTCTGTAATGATGAGCGCACACTCTGTAATGATGAGCGCACACTCTGTAATGATGAGCACACACACACACTCTCTCTGTAATGATGAACACACACACCTTGTGCTATATAAGAGCCTATCCTGCCCTGTTTGCGTGGCTCACAGCGTTGTTATAGTCTGTGCTGAAGACAGGCTGCAGGGAGTCACTCAATACAACCGTGTGTGTGACAGCCTGGACTGGGAGGGACTGGGAATCACTGTTGCCCCTCCCATTAGAAACACAGCTCTTAAACTGGGAATGTGCTGCTTACAAAACCCAACTGTATAAATGGGTAGTTGTATGTAAAAATAATGTGATATCTTGTAACAATTGTAAGTCGCCCTGGATAAGGGCGTCTGCTAAGAAATAAATAATAATAATAATAATAATTGTTTACATTCAGTAACACAGGGGGTACAGCAAGTACCTCAATAAAACACAACAACACTCTGTACAGCATTATCAAAAACAGATTCTGACTGAGCAAAACAAGAACATGATATGTAGAAATCCTGCCCACTAGACAAGGAGACTGGACAACACTGTGGTTTCACTGCATGGATGTAGAAATCCTGCCCACTAGACAAGGAGACTGGACAACACTGTGGTTTCACTGCATGGATGTAGAAAGCCTGTCCACTAGACAAGGAGACTGGACAACACTGTGGTTTCACTGCATGGATGTAGAAATCCTGCCCACTAGACAAGGAGACTGGACAACACTGTGGTTTCGCTGCATGGATGTAGAAATCCTGCCCACTAGACAAGGAGACTGGACAACACTGTGGTTTCACTGCATGGATGTAGAAATCCTGCCCACTAGACAAGGAGACTGGACAACACTGTGGTTTCACTGCATGGATGTAGAAAGCCTGCCCACTAGACAAGGAGACTGGACAACACTGTGGTTTCACTGCATGGATGTAGAAAGCCTGTCCACTAGACAAGGAGACTGGACAACACTGTGGTTTCGCTGCATGGATGTAGAAATCCTGTCCACTAGACAAGGAGACTGGACAACACTGTGGTTTCGCTGCATGGATGTAGAAAGCCTGTCCACTAGACAAGGAGACTGGACAACACTGTGGTTTCGCTGCATGGATGTAGAAAGCCTGTCCACTAGACAAGGAGACTGGACAACACTGTGGTTTCACTGCATGGATGTAGAAATCCTGCCCACTAGACAAGGAGACTGGACAACACTGTGGTTTCACTGCATGGATGTAGAAAGCCTGTCCACTAGACAAGGAGACTGGACAACACTGTGGTTTCACTGCATGGATGTAGAAATCCTGCCCACTAGACAAGGAGACTGGACAACACTGTGGTTTCACTGCATGGATGTAGAAAGCCTGTCCACTAGACAAGGAGACTGGACAACACTGTGGTTTCGCTGCATGGATGTAGAAAGCCTGTCCACTAGACAAGGAGACTGGACAACACTGTGGTTTCGCTGCATGGATGTAGAAAGCCTGTCCACTAGACAAGGAGACTGGACAACACTGTGGTTTCGCTGCATGGATGTAGAAATCCTGTCCACTAGACAAGGAGACTGGACAACACTGTGGTTTCACTGCATGGATGTAGAAAGCCTGTCCACTAGACAAGGAGACTGGACAACACTGTGGTTTCGCTGCATGGTACCCTTTCCAGTAACCTCACTGACTTGGTCTGATTCACTTTGAGCTCGACTGCTTATCTTCTCTATAATTCAGAAAGATGACTTTTTAAACTCTTTTTCTTTTTGTTGCTTCCACTAGAGAATGTGATTCCTGTTCTGTTTAGTTTGTCAGATTCATTGTCTACTGGTTTGCACAGTTGAAATGTGTGGAATCAAATCAAACTATAAAGCAGTATTGCATATGAAGGATTGTAAAAGATGAAATCTCTGCAGAGTCGCTGATTCTCTCTGCAGTGGAGTCACTCTCCTGGAATGACACAGAAAAGGGGCGTTAACAAAGAGGATCAGTGAGGTCATCAGTGAGGTCATCGCAATGAGTGCAATTCAATAAAAGATCAGAATGTGAAAGATTAAGATTACAAATATTATTAACTTTGGTTTAGAGTGACATAAATTGAGTAAGAAATTATTTAACATGGCCTAGGTTATGTCCCATATGATCAAAGAAATTCCACCTTCAGACCAGAACATAATTTAGAATGTACAGGAGCAAGCCGAGGTTAATCATTAGTGACTCGCACACACTGCAATGAGACAAGTCTACCTGCTTGCTCGTCTGTCAGTCATTAGCGACTCGCACACACTGCAATGAGACAAGTCTACCTGCTTGCTCGTCTGTCAGCTGACAGAGCGGAGAGCAGTTACTCTGAGAATGACCCGGGTTCCACACCCACAGGCTCCTGTCATTTTCTTCCAATCGTCATCCTGTATCATTATAATTGTGTTTTGAACCCACTTTGTAAAGCAAGGTGACAGTTCAGTGCCGGGGAGCGCGCCTCTGTTTCTGTTCACACTTTAACAGAGTGCGCAGAAGTTCAGGCCTCACTTCCACAGCTCTGGCTTGGGAGAGGGAATAGAAAAGTGTGTGATAATGAGTGTGGAGAGTTCAAATGAAGACAGAGAATCCTCAAATCATGTCAAATCATATCCCTTACAGAAGCAGAGACCCCTGTCAGTGTCACTGCACAGCGTGAAGCAGCGGGGCTGAACTAGTGACAAAAGAGTAGAGAAGCAAGCGAGCCTCACTGCATTTGAATGCACTCGATAAAATGTCACTATTATTATTAATACTATTATTATTGTTTTGGGTTTTTACCAGCTTAATTGTTTAAAATTGAAACATATTTTAATGACATTCAGTGTTTTCAAAATAAAATCGGCAAATACTACCATTATTTTGGGGTCTGATCATTACTTCATTTCGTAGATGTCTTCAGTTATTTCTTTATCGTATTGTCGTATGAAAGCGTGTCATGGCTCTGGGCATCCCTGTACTTGCATGCTGCTGCTTCTGTTTTGCACACGTCCTGTCTCAGAGCACTCAGAAGTGCAGGTAGAAGTCAGTGTTGCTGTAGATGCTGGGCCTCCCTTCGCATGAGTTGGTTTTTCAAGGATTTTCTTTGCATACTGTAGTATAAACTATTCAACTGCTTTGATTAAAAACAAAGTCTTGTGTTGCAGGATCCTTGATGCTCCAGAAGTACATTTCTCTTCTTGTTGATCTTGCCTTGCTGTGAGCAGGGCTGAAATAAAACTCCTTCATTGCACTTATGGAGCACTTTGGCAGACATTACAAGCAGACCACTAGTCTAGCACATGCTTAAAGCATGCAGAAATGCACCATCTTAATCCCTTCATTCAACATGTTCTCAGGGCGGGTCACCCCCCTCTCACATTCTCCCCTCACTGCGCACCTCAATGAGAAGGGGGTCCTGCACCTCGATGAGAAGGGGGCCCTGTACCTCAATGAGAAGGGGCCCTGTACCTCGATGAGAAGGGGGCCCTGTACCTCGATGAGAAGGGGGTCCTGTACCTCGATGAGAAGGGTCCCTGTTCCTCGATGAGAAGGGGGCCCTGTACCTCGATGAGAAGGGGGTCCTGTACCTCGATGAGAAGGGGGTCCTGTTCCTCAATGAGAAGGGGCCCTGTACCTCGATGAGAAGGGGGCCCTGTACCTCGATGAGAAGGGGGTCCTGTACCTCGATGAGAAGGGGCCCTGTTCCTCGATGAGAAGGGGGTCCTGTTCCTCGATGAGAAGGGGCCCTGTACCTCGATGAGAAGGGGTCCTGTACCGATGAGAAGGGGCCCTGTACCTCGATGAGAAGGGGGCCTGTACCTCGATGAGAAGGGTGCTCTGTACCTCGATGAGAAGGGGCCCTGTACCTCGATGAGAAGGGTGCCCTGTACCTCGATGAGAAGGGGGTCCTGTACCTCGATGAGAAGGGGGTCCTGTACCTCGATGAGAAGGGGCCCTGTTCCTCGATGAGAAGGGGGCCCTGTACCTCGATGAGAAGGGGGTCCTGTACCTCGATGAGAAGGGGCCCCTGTACCTCAATGTGAAGGGGCCCCTATACCTTATGCCACACACTTTAAAACTAATTGAGAGCCCTGCTGCAGGTCTGTGTGGCGCCCCCCTTCATGCTGCACACGATGATTATGATAGAGAACAGCAGAGCTGCAGCGGGAAGCCTTTCACTCTGGCACAGATCCTCTGAAAACCACCCTGGAAAGTCCCTGCTACTCCGTGCTTTCAGTTCTGAAGTATTACATCACGCTGTTGTGTGCGTCCATTACCACAGCAATGCACTGGAGGAATCCACACTAGCAGGCAGGAGTCACCTGACTTCAGGGAACTGGGAGCAGTGAAGGAGCGCTCATGACTCTGAAGGGCTGCCTCAGTCCCTCCCCGCCCCCACTAGACAGACCTCTGCTCTGAGTCATGCTGCAGCGCCCCCTGTGGTGAACACAAGCAACAACAAGGGTTTACAAAGAGCAGCAAGGCTGTGACTCCTCCATCTGCTGAAATGAATTGCAGACATTTCCTGTATTCATCATTTCAAAGACCTTTCCTTGAACGTCTACAAACACCACACAACAAACACATGCACAATAAGAACTGGGCTTCATTGCTCAGGTTTACAGCTTGTTGTAAATTGTTGGATTTTAGTCTAAAGGGTGTCCATTGAAAAGGTACAATATTCAGGTAGTGTCCTATAGAAAGAGTACAGTGCAATATCACCCTGCAGTGTACTGAACACAAGAGTATAGACAGTGTAATATCACCCTGCAGTGCACTGAACACAAACACAAGAGTACAGACAGTGTAATATCACCCTGCAGTGTACTGAACACAAACACAAGACCCACGTTGTCTTTAGTTTTTGTACTTTGTGAAAGCTTTGTAATATTTTGGTGCTGAGCTGTTATTTTGGTGCTTAGCATCGTGATACAATATTCTTTTTATGGAACTTGTTTTGGTAAAACTAAAACGAAGCAAAATAAGCAGACGGTCGGGTCTTCCTCAGAGTGCTTCAGCTGTTCAGGTCTAGTGTTCTGAGCTCCCAAACAAGATCACTTTCACACTGAAGCACCTGGGGGACCTTGTACTGCGTTCCTCCTCAGCACCCTTGCTGCTCTGTTTGCATTCAGACACACACGCTTCCTGTAGGAGACACACTGCAACCCGGAGGCTGCTCTTTAGCCTCTTCACACGTTTAGACATACACTCACTCAAATGCATTAAAAGTGACCAAAAAGGGCTCCCGAGTGGCGCATCCAGTAAAGGCGCTCCGCGTGGAGTGCAGGATGCGCTCTATAGTCTGGACATCGCGAGTTTGAGTCCAGGCTGTTCCTTTGCCGACCATGGACGGGAGCTCCCAGGGGGGGGAGGGTTCGGACGGCCAGGGTGTTCTCGGCTCACCACGCACCAGCGACCCCTGTAGTCTGGCCGGGCGCCTGCGGGCTTGCCTGTAAGCTGCCCGAGAGCTGCGTTGTCCTCCGACGCTGTAGCTCTTGGGTGGTTGCATGGTGAGCCCACAGTGTGAAAAAGCGGTTGGCTGACGGCACACGCCGGAGGACAGCATGTGTTCGTCTTCGCCTCCCGAGTCAGCGTAGGGGTGGTAGCGTGAGCTGAGCCTAAAAATAATTGGCCATTCCAAATTGGGAGAAAATAATAAAATAATTGGCAACGACTAAATTTTTAAAACATAAAAAGTGACCAAAAAGCATTTAACAACATTTAAAAATATACACATAGTGTGGTGTTGAAGTTAGACATGCTTTAGTAGGGGACTGACAGCAGCTAAAGCCTAAAGCATATTATAATCACTTTACTGTGCTAAAGAACACATTCACAAAGCAGTGACATCGCTGTGCTCAAGGACACATTCACAAAGCAGTGACATCGCTGTGCTAAAGACACATTCACAAAGCAGTGACATCGCTGTGCTAAAGACACATTCACAAAGCAGTGACATCACTGCGCTAAAGGACACATTCACAAAGCAGTGACATCGCCGTGCTAAAGACACATTCACAAAGCAGTGACATCGCTGTGCTAAAGACACATTCACAAAGCAGTGACATCGCCATGCTAAAGACACATTCACAAAGCAGTGACATCGCCGTGCTAAAGACACATTCACAAAGCAGTGACATCGCCGTGCTAAAGACACATTCACAAAGCAGTGACATCGCTGTGCTAAGTTTGCTCTGTGTTTTTTGTAAAATGAAACACAAACTGCTAATAAAACAGCTAAGCTAGAGCCTGGCCCGTGGGAGTGCTTTGTGAATCCAGCCTTTACTCTGCTGGGAGTCAGACCGCCTGGACGTCCTGGGATTCAGATACCTAACTCTGTCTAGAGGTCTGTTTAAACTCAAGTTTCCATGTGCTCTGTCAGTGAAAGTTAAAAGCATGTCTTTTGTATGTATTCATTATCGAAAGGCAGTTGATCTGAATACTACAGCGGATGTGATTAGAATCTCTGTAAAAACATCCAGAAGGACGTGTGGATCATCTGAAGAGACATTGTCTGCTGGTTTACATTTACAAAAGAGGGCCATGTTTACTCTGCGTGACACAAACAACATCAGAGCCGGGGACTTTGAAGCCTCAGTAAGAGTCTCAGAGTGGAGAGCAAGGGGCTGTCTCAGAGTGCAGGTATTTTGAAGCCTCAGTGAGAGTCTCAGAGTGGAGAGCAAGGGGCTGTCTCAGAGTGCAGGTATTTTGAAGCCTCAGTGAGAGTCTCAGAGTGCAGGGATTTTGAAGCCTCAGTGAGAGTCTCAGAGTGGAGAGCAAGGGGCTGTCTCAGAGTGCAGGTATTTTGAAGCCTCAGTGAGAGTCTCAGAGTGGAGAGCAAGGGCCTGTCTCTGAGAGCAGGTATTTTGATGCCTCAGTAAGAGTCTCAGAGTGGAGAGCAAGGGCCTGTCTCAGAGTGCAGGTATTTTGATGCCTCAGTAAGAGTCTCAGAGTGGAGAGCAAGGGGCTGTCTCAGAGTGCAGGTATTTTGATGCCTCAGTTAGAGTCTCAGAGTGGAGAGCAAGGGGCTGTCTCAGAGTGCAGGTATTTTGAAGCCTCAGTGAGAGTCTCAGAGTGGAGAGCAAGGGGCTGTCCCAGAGTGCAGGTATTTTGATGCCTCAGTGAGAGTCTCAGAGTGGAGAGCAAGGGGCTGTCTCAGAGTGCAGGTATTTTGAAGCCTCAGTTAGAGTCTCAGAGTGGAGAGCAAGGGGCTGTCTCAGAGTGCAGGTATTTTGAAGCCTCAGTGAGAGTCTCAGAGTGGAGAGCAAGGGGCTGTCTCAGAGTGCAGGTATTTTGAAGCCTCAGTGAGAGTCTCAGAGTGGAAAGCAAGGGGCTGTCTCAGAGTGCAGGTATTTTGAAGCCTCAGTGAGAGTCTCAGAGTGGAAAGCAAGGGGCTGTCTCAAAGTGCAGGTATTTTGACAGTGGGGGAGTTTTACAGGCTGACTGTATTAACTGCCATAAACAATAGATTATTTTTTTCCCAGTCAGGGGAAGTCCCTCTGCCTGTGTCGGGCTGCGCTGCACAAGCACACAGCGCCCCCTGCAGGCTCTCTGTGGGCACTGAGCTCTCAGGATTCAGGCACGTGATTTCAAGGAATCAGCCTTCTTCCAGGAATCCAGCAGTACAGATCAGTGCAAGAGCTGTGTTACTCACTGTAGAGATGTGTATAACCATCACATAAACCAATACAAAAACACACAGCTACTGTAGAGATGTGCAGATCCATCACATAAACTAATACAAAAACACACAGCTACTGTAGAGATGTGCAGAACCATCACATAAACCAATACAAAAACACACAGCTACTGTAGAGATGTGCATAACCATCGCATAAACCAATACAAAAACACACAGCTACTGTAGAGATGTGCAGAACCATCACATAAACCAATACAAAAACACACAGCTACTGTAGAGATGTGCATAACCATCGCATAAACCAATACAAAAACACACAGCTACTGTAGAGATGTGCAGAACCATCACATAAACTAATACAAAAACACACAGCTACTGTAGAGATGTGCAGAACCATCACATAAACCAATACAAAAACACACAGCTACTGTAGAGATGTGCAGAACCATCACATAAACTAATACAAAAACACACAGCTACTGTAGAGATGTGTATAACCATCACATAAACCAATACAAAAACACACAGCTACTGTAGAGATGTGTATAACCATCACATAAACCAATACAAAAACACACAGCTACTGTAGAGATGTGCAGAACCATCACATAAACCAATACAAAAACACACAGCTACTGTAGAGATGTGCAGAACCATCACATAAACCAATACAAAAACACACAGCTACTGTAGAGATGTGCATAACCATCACATAAACCAATACAAAAACACACAGCTACTGTAGAGATGTGCATAACCATCACATAAACCAATACAAAAACACACAGCTACTGTAGAGATGTGCAGAACCATCACATAAACCAATACAAAAACACACAGCTACTGTAGAGATGTGCAGAACCATCACATAAACCAATACAAAAACACACAGCTACTGTAGAGATGTGCAGAACCATCACATAAACCAATACAAAAACACACAGCTACTGTAGAGATGTGCAGAACCATCACATAAACCAATACAAAACACACAGCTACTGTAGAGATGTGCAGAACCATCACATAAACCAATACAAAAACACACAGCTACTGTAGAGATGTGCATAACCATCACATAAACCAATACAAAAACACACAGCTACTGTAGAGATGTGCAGAACCATCACATAAACCAATACAAAAACACACAGCTACTGTAGAGATGTGCAGAACCATCACATAAACCAATACAAAAACACACAGCTACTGTAGAGATGTGCATAACCATCACATAAACCAATACAAAAACACACAGCTACTGTAGAGATGTGTATAACCATCACATAAACCAATACAAAAACACACAGCTACTGTAGAGATGTGCAGAACCATCACATAAACCAATACAAAAACACACAGCTACTGTAGAGATGTGCAGAACCATCACATAAACCAATACAAAAACACACAGCTACTGTAGAGATGTGCAGAACCATCACATAAACCAATACAAAAACACACAGCTACTGTAGAGATGTGCATAACCATCACATAAACCAATACAAAAACACACAGCTACTGTAGAGATGTGCATAACCATCACATAAACCAATACAAAAACACACAGCTACTGTAGAGATGTGCAGAACCATCACATAAACCAATACAAAAACACACAGCTACTGTAGAGATGTGCAGAACCATCACATAAACCAATACAAAAACACACAGCTACTGTAGAGATGTGTAGAACCATCACATAAACCAATACAAAAACACACAGCTACTGTAGAGATGTGCAGATCCATCACATAAACCAATACAAAAACACACAGCTACTGTAGAGATGTGCAGATCCATCACATAAACTAATACAAAACCACACAGCTACTGTAGAGATGTGTAGAGATGTGTACTTCCATCACATAAACATATCACCAGTGTTCATTTATTGACAAAAAGATTCTCCCCATGCCTGCAAACCTGTGCAACAAGCTTTCACCCGGCAACAGATGACGTCACCTCGACTAATCATTAATCCCGCCCGCACTCCCGCACAGTGGATGCTTTTCACAGGGACGTGTCGCCACCTACTGGCTGCTGTATTTATAGCAGCTCTGAGATGCATCTGATTTCCAGGAATCGCTGCGGTTGAAGAGCTGCTTCTCTGATGCCAGCAGGGATCCGGGAGAAACCATTCACCCCGACAGGGAGGGGGAGCCGTGCCATTGACACTCAGTGTGTGTGGTAGAGACCATTCCATTAGTATGTATCGCGGGGGTTGTGTTTTTTGTTGTTTTAATAACTTAAACAACTCTTTATTCTATTTTTTTAAAAAGAGGCTGAAAAATAGCAGCAACATTTTGCAGTATCAGCGCAACGATGTGTCAGTTAAAGTGTGCAACACAGATTACAGTCAGTGAGTGTGACACAGATTACAGTCAGTGTGCGTGACACAGATTACAGTCAGTGTGTGACACAGATTACAGTCAGTGTGTGACACAGATTACAGTCAGTGTGTGCGACACAGATTACAGTCAGTGTGTGTGACACAGATTACAGTCAGTTTGTGTGACACAGATTACAGTTAAAGTGTGTGCGACACAGATTACAGTCAGTGTGTGTGACACAGATTACAGTCAGTGTGTGACACAGATTACAGTCAGAGTGTGTGACACACATTACAGGCACGGGGTGGTTTGATCAGCCTGTATCCCGCTGGATAATCCACACCTGGGTTTCTCTGTACCGGATAATCCACCTGGATTTTGAAATGATAATCCCAGGATAGCCATGGATACGGCTCTGATCAAACGCAGGGTGATTCCCCAGTGCTGTAAAACGCTCTAATAAACCCAGCTGTGGTTTATCCCAGCAGAGTAAAGACTGACCGAGCGCACTGAGAGGCATTCTATCCAGTACTGGAAACTACATGAGCCTTTGCTGCTTTATTTAGTGTCCTGTTAAAAACAACATTACACTTTGAATAACTTTTTAGCTGTGTGATTTAAACAGCATTTTATTAATGGAATTAATTGAAGTAATTAATACTCCTATTACAGTTTTTTCCGATTGCTTTGACTCATTTTTCAATACAGTGACCCAATGTGCACAACTCTTAACACAAGATGACAAACTGAGGGGTAAAATGCAACCGTTTAGACACATTGTTCCATGCTAACATACAACATGCATAACTGTAAATCACCTCTTCCAATCATAAAGTTGCCCTGTCAACCATTAGGACTTATGTCAAATGCTAACATTTATCTGGTAGAGTTCTTAACTATTTTGATCACCTGGTAACAATTGGGGGTCATAATTGCAAATATCTTTCTCTATGTGAGAATGCAAGACAGCTTAATTGATAGTTAGTTCATCACTACATAAAGCTCTGAGGAAATGGCAGTAGTAGTTAAAATGGAGCTAGAGGAAGTTGCTGATTGTGATTGTGATTGTGATTGTGATTGTGATCGTGGTCGGTCGGTCGTGCGTCGCGGTCGCGGTCAACAAGAAAGGCGCATTACAGTGTCCAATGAAATCAGAGCTACAGTGGTTGATCTTGTTATAAACAGGGGTTCAACTATGGCAGAGGCTGGTCGCACGGTCCAACCAAACCTCAAACGGTCAACGGTTGCATCAATTATCCGGACATTTCGTGCTGAAAATAGGTATGTGTGTAGCATTCTAATGTTATTCTTTACAGTAATTACTCAGTGTTACTCATTGTATATATTTGGTGCTGATGTCAAAGTTTTGTCTTGCAGAACTGAAAGAAGACCTTCCCTCTGGAGGGCGAGGGGGCATCCTTCCTCTGGAGGGCGAGGGCGCATCCTTACTGCTCAGCAGGAGATGGGCATTGTGGGCATGGTGGTGGCACAAAATGATATACGCCTCAGGGACAGCAAAACATCTTAGGAAATAATGAAACATTCCAAGGGGTTGAGACCATCAGCACTACCACTATAGCACGCATTCTGAAAAGGCACCAAATATCTATGAAGCAGATATATTTGGTTCCTTTCCAAAGAAATGAGGACCGAGTCAAGGCATTACAACGTGGATATGTTCAAGTGAGTATACAGTAATGTTGCAAGTATTCTAGTGGTGGTATGAACACGGTGGTGCTTAGTGGTACATCATTTTGCATCATTGCGCATATTATTTTGCTTAGTGGCCATTGTTCTACAGTACAATGGACAAGCTCTAAACATTGCTCTGTGATTGTAATATGGCAGAATCTACTGTAAATCACATGCATTATCCTTGTTGTTCAGAGAATGATGGAATTGGATGCAGGGGTCAACCACCACGAATTCATCTTCATGGATGAGGCAGACTTCAACCTGGCCAAACGTCGACGACGGGGTCGGAATGTCATTGGACAACGAGCCACTGTTAATGTGCCCGGACAGCATGGTGGAAATATAACCATGTGTGCAGCAATTTCTGATAATGGTGTTGTGAGCAGAGACCCAGTCATTGGGCCATTTTCTGGATGTGTTTCACAATCGCCTCGTACAACCACATGCAGCAACTACATCTGTCATAGTTTGGGACAATATGAATTTCCATAATGTGCGAGAGTCGTTTGCAGCACAAACAGAATTCCAAACCATGTTGTTGCCACCATACTGCCCATTTCTGAGCCCCATTGAGGAGTTATTTTCTGCCTGGAGGTGGAAGGTCTATGAGAGTAACCCTTACCAGCAGGCCACACTCACCCAAGCCATGGATGAGGCATGTGAGGATATAACAGCACAGCAGTGCCAGGCTTGGATAAGGCATTCCAAAAGATACTTTCATCGGTGCCTTGCTAATGAAAACATAAACTGTGATGTTGATGAAAATCTTTGGCCAAATGCAGAGCAGAGAATAGATCATTGATGTCAATATCAGTGAATGCATGTTACAGTATATCTAATATTCTATAGTTACTGTAAGTAGATTTTGTTCATTTGTAATTTTGATTAATTTATGTATTATACTTTTTAAAACAAAATGTCAGCATACTTTACATTAGCTTTCTATTACTGTAGTTTTTTTTTTTTTCCAACAGCAGTATTTGTTAATGTTACTGTAGGACTCATTTATGTTATTGTGTTTCAAAGATTAAAAAGAAAATGTTCAAACAAAGTTTCTGATGTTTTGGACACATGATTTGCTTTATTGTTGCATGCTTTATTGTTTTGCAATGGATACAGGATTTTGATCAGTAGTTTGGATTTTGGTCATCTTTGGACTGCTACATAATATTTGATACAATTGTGTAGAATATCACTGAATGCTTACTGTACATTATTTAGAATGTTTTATTCTGTAGGTTGCTGTCATTTTGCTCATTATAATGTTGATCATTTGAATATGAGCGAATGACACTTTTAGACTTTGTTTTGATTTGAATCATTTTGTGTTTGACAGCATTATTTGCTAATGGGTGTTTTATTTAGCAATGGTTCAATGATTAAACTTCAGTGATCAAAGCATCTGATGTTTTGGTGCTCTGATTTGCTTTTGCATGATGTATTTATCTCATTTGACACGGTAGTATTTATTTTGAACTTTGCATGGGATTTTGACCCCAAAATGAAATGAGCAATCGGGTTACTTAAAAAAAAAAAAAAAAAGAATTAGGCTCTATGAAAGTACAGCAAATTAATTCGCCACCTTTGCAAACACACACATATTACAATGCGCTTCTTCACCTCTGCATACACACACACACACACACACACACACACACACACACACACACACACACATATTACAATGCGCCTCTTCACCTCTGCACACACACACACACACACACACACACACACACACACACATATTACAATGCGCAGCTTCACCTCTGCATACACACACACACACACACACACACATATTACAATGCGCCTCTTCACCTCTGCATACACACACACACACACACACACACACACACACACACACACACACACACACACACACACACACACATATTACAATGCGCCTCTTCACCTCTGCACACACACACACACACACACACACACACACACACACACACACACACACATATTACAATGCGCCTCTTCACCTCTGCATACACACACACACACACATACACACACACAGACATATTACAATGCGCTTCTTCACCTCTGCATACACACACACACATTACAATGCGCTTCTTCACGTTCTTCACACGTGACCTCGCTGTCCATCACTTGGAATCCTGAAACACGTTCTTGTCACGTCAGGGATTATTCCATTAGTGGAGTACGGGCGCCCTCTAGCGGCTGTATACTGGTATTGTATTCTGACGAAATCAATATTGCCGTTTTTCTTTTTAAACCAAACTCCATCTCCAGATTTCATGAGATATTATTGAGAGAACAAATAGATTCAAACACATTTCAAACGACCTGTCTTCCGCGTCTTTATATACACTGTTGTATACCTGTCACTTCAGTATGATTAGCCAATGCTATTTATTGATTCAGGGTGCGATGTATCAAATGTCCAGGGGGGAAGGGGTTAAATACACAAACTACAGAACAGCAGGCAAGCCCCGAGTAAAGATACCCAGCATGCAAATACCTAAACTGTTTTATTAATATTCTCCATAACTAAAGGCAGTGACAACGCACGGTTATATCAACCAAAAAACAACGATGTCTTTTTTAAAAGCACTCAGACCAGTAATGACGCGCAGCCTCCTTGACAGTGTGCTGTGCTGCTAGAAGGAGTGTATTTTGACCTCAGGAATAATGAGCATGGCATGTCCCTATTTCAAACGGTCCTGTTCAACCCCTCTGAGACACTGCTGTTCCGTTACCAAACACAGCCGCTGCTGAACTCACCCGATCCCACGGGCCTCGGTTAAAATCAGAGTAATTATTTATTTAGGCCCTTTTACACGTCGCTTTGCCGCAAAACAAAATCCCAAATCCCGCTGATAGCTAGCCTCTGTGCTCTTCAAAATCTTTACTGTCTATTACTTATGTCGAGTGATTGATGTGTGTAGTAGGGCTACTGTCTATATTTCTATTTAATAATCGCTATTTAAAATATATCTTCAGTTTGTGTATGTTTTATACTCTTTTTATTAAAAGGTGATGGGGTCCCGCAGTGACGGACTGGGACTGAAAATCGGCGCTGGCATTTTCAATGCACGGCCCGCGTTGAGGCTGTGACGATACTTAGTAAGAATAAAATACGGGATTTGCGTTCTGACAGAGGATTACACAAGACGTTTAGCAAATTTCAATTTGCTGTGACGGGACTTTTTTTACTGTTTGCTGTAAATATAAATAATTCACGGGAGACCTACAGACATTTTTGGAATATAAGGCAGCAGTGTGGAGTAGTGGTTAGGGCTCTGGACTCTTGACCAAAGGGTCGTGGGTTCAATCCCAGGTGGGGGACACTGCTGCTGTACCCTTGAGCAAGGTACTTTACCTAGATTGCTCCAGTAAAAACCCAACTGTATAAATAAATGTATGTAAAAAATAATGTGATATCTTGTAACAATTGTAAGTCGCCCTGGATAAGGGCATCTGCTAAGAAATAAATAATAATACAGTGTACGATGGGTTTGCTTATTTATTTCAGTAGCCTAATATGTTATTATTGCAGACATTTAGGAGGTAATATTAACACGCTTTTATACAAAGAGTGAGATTCACAGCCCCAAAGAGTGACTGTCCAGATGGTGTGTCGGGCATTGCTTAAGACAGGGACTCTCAGCTTTGGTCCTTGGTGTCATCCATTTTAAAACAAACTTAATACTTTGTTTTAAAATGTGCACTGCTTAATATTGCATAAACACTCCAATCAGCTAAATTAATTACTATTTAACCCTCAGTAATACAGTTTGCAGGCAACGCAACGTAAAAACAGAATTTGATTGATATTTTCCCAGGATAACCTGCAGCTTTAAATTAAATAATATACATAATAACAAACGTGTGTACTTACTGTTCATAAGCCACTCCTCTCACGCGATTTTAAAGAACATATTCTGTGGTATAAATGTATAATCCTTATGCAGCTGTGTGTTATTTATGATGCACCAGCAAGACGGTACAATCTTAGCAAAACCGAACACGCAACGCAATAGTTTTGTTTAGCATTGGGACAAATAAGCAGCTTCAATTAAAATGTGTTTTCTATACACGTCACAGAGTTTATAAATGACGGTATAGAAACTACCATGCAAATGAAACCACTGCATGAATGAGGTGTGGAAGGAATGAAAACACACATTACTATACTTTCTTCAAATTAGTGTTCAAACTATTTTCTTGTAGGGATCAGCTGTTTGCACAAAATCTCACCCGGAGTTTATGCTGTGTAATCCGACCTAGAGTTTATGCACATGTGCGATTGTTTTAAATGTGGCGTTCTGTAAGTTAGAAATGTACTTTTAAAGTTTGCCATCCGACATCACCGTTACCAATGGGTGAAGCAGGCGCCTGGCGATCCTTCCTCTATGCGAACACTGCTCAGAGCGCTCTGTGATACTCATGATCAACTTAGCAGTTTTCAACTCGTTGTATAATTAAATACAAAACCGTGAAGCACCATCTTTCTGTATTTTGTAGAAGTATAAATACTCTGGTGAACATAAATAACATGCATAATACTCATACTTTGACGGTTTTTGTTTTATTTATTATTTAAAAACTGCCATTTATGGAAAAAAAAACACATTCAAACTGGTAGAAAATGAATAAAAATAATGAATTAAAATCTAAAACACATATTTTAAGTGTAGTATAGTAACTGAAGAAGACATAACATGTGCAATGTAACTTATTTTTGCTTGTAGGACTTTCTCGTAGTGATCTCAAAACAACGCATCCCGGCCAAACCCGTTTTCCTGACTCCGCGGCACGGAGTTTTATTTTTCCACACTTTTTTAAACTCACGGTTGATGAGTTCTTGTCGATTTTGATTCATGTTTGTGTAATAAATTAAAAGTAGACAGCCTAAACTTTCTGTCAGTGCAGGCCCTAAAATGCACGTCATACAGAAGGGCGGTTTTTTTTTTCATTTTATTTTCCTTTACGCGAGGATTTCAAAACCTAATCCAATCAGGGCCGAGCTGAGACTTAAACTATTGGTTATTGAATGTGTCTATAATAAAACGTCATTTAAATCAAGAGCCAATCATGGTCGACATTTTAGAGAGTAGGGCGTTAACATTGTACGCACGTGGTGACACGCTTGTAATTTGGAGCAGTTGGCGATGCAGCTGCGATGCGCTGCAGAGAGAGATTCGAGTCAGACACCAGCATGCTGACAGCGAGTAGCATCCGGGAGCAGCAGAGCAGTAGTTAATGTACGGAATTAGGAATATAGTTTATTAAAGTTATTAAATTATAAAACTGTAAATGATAAATTAGATGTACAGATTTTGAGCAATGGAGTTATGCACGAAATATATGTATTTGCCGTTGCTAGACAAAATGATCGACCCCTGAAATCTGCGTTTTGTGATATTTTAATCACTACTTCATCCATAATTTAAAAAATCAAGAACTTCAATTTTAAACAAATGGTCTAGAACGTAAGGAAATTAATTGAAAATAGAAATAAAATGTGTGAAATTAAGCTTAGACAAACTGCCTTTCGTTGTACCACAGGGGAACAGTGCTGCGGCTCCAGCAATGCTGAACATGAACAAGGTCATTTAAAATACGCTGGTACAGTAGTTGGTATAATAGGTAAACAGTTAAAAACTATAGATAATGGGGATATGACATAGATCTGACATATGCTTGTGTGTGTGTGTCTGTCATTAGACTGCCGTTTGAGCTCATATCTCCTGTGTATGTTGAATATTTTTAGGCTCGGTAGTTTTAACATGTAACAAAACTTAAGCAAACGGTCAATTGCATATTAATTAAATACTTATTTTATTTATTTTAACCATTGTTGTTTTAAACTACTCAACGGCAACAAATAGCATGATGCCAAATTATATATTATGCTTTAAATATATCCACTTTATATAAATTACAAAGTTGCAATTGTGTAACAGTTTACACAAGTTTAAATTAGATTAATATATTAATAAATTAAAAAAGCTAAACACTTTATTTATATACAAATAATCACATTACCTGCCTTTTCATTAGCAAATGCACTCTACAAATTATTAACATTGTTATGGTGACTTTTGACCCCTAAACAAATACTATAACACATATTGCAAAACTGGAATAGTTATAATTTCCTAACAGACAAATAAAAACGCTTTTAAACAAGCTATAATATGTTATGTTTCGATACATTATAAACAAAACCCTTGCATTTAAAAATGGCCCCTATCCATTTTTGCAGTACAGATTTACTGCAGACACGTGTCTGTAGGTGCCACGCCTTCTGGGCAGTCCTGACAGATGGGAGAGATGCGTTTTAGGGGCAGGCTGTTGCATTAAAAGAAAAACTAACTTTCAATTTAAAAACACAACCAAGCTTAGAGTAAACTTTTTCTTTAAATTTTTTTTAATTTTATTTATTTATTTATTTATTTATTTTAATTCGGAAAGCTAAAGTCAGTAGAGTGCAACACTTAAATGCAAGCTGGCCGAGAAGAAAAGGGCAGCAGGATTTGCTGCTTAAAAAGCATTTCTACACGTTTGAAATCATTTTTATATATATTTTAATTTTAGATATGTTTAAGTTAAGTAAAAACTGTTCATAATAACCTATTTTTTTTTTGTTTGTTGTTGAAATCTAAAAAAACATGTGCCCATCCAGCATCAAGTACAGTAAACACGGTCTCTCGCAGGGCTTGGTGCTGATACGATCAAGAGCGCCCGCCCTTGCACATTATTGCTTAGTGCCAATTGGTTGAAACACTAAATGCCAGCACCCACACGGCAATACAATTGGCTGAACAGTTGCTCCTCTCTCCTCTCACGGGCATGTAGTCTCCATGCTTACCACAGCACACAAGTTTGGTTAAGCCCCGTGCCTGAGGCCCCAGATCTGTATTGTTGACTCGAGCGCCAGTAAAAATATTTTTAATCTTTATATATATACAGTACTGTGCAAAAGTTTTAGGCAGGTGTGAAAAAATGCTGTAAAGTAAGAATGCTTTCAAAAATAGACATGTTAATAGATTATATTTATCAATTAACTAAATGCAAAGTGAGTGAACAGAAGAAAAATCTAAATCAAATCCATATTTGGTGTGACAACCCTTTGCCTTCAAAACAGCATCAATTCTTCTAGGTACACTTGCACAAAGTCAGGGATTTTGTAGGCATATAGTCAGGTGTATGATTAAACAATTATACCAAACAGGTGCTAATGATCATCAATTCAATATGTAGGTTGATACACAATCATTAACTGAATCAGAAACAGCTGTGTAGGAGGAATAAAACTGGGTGAGGAACAGCCAAACTCAGCTAACAAGGTGAGTTGCTGAAGACAGTTTACTGTCAAAAGTCATACACCATGGCAAGAATGAGCACAGCAACAAGACACAAGGTAGTTATACTGCATCAGCAAGGTCTCTCCCAGGCAGAAATTTCAAGGCAGACAGGGGTTTCCAGATGTGCTGTCCAAGCTCTTTTGAAGAAGCACAAAGAAACGGGCAACGTTGAGGACCGTTGACGCAGTGGTCGGCCAAGGAAACTTACTGCAGCAGATGAAAGACACATCATGCTTACTTCCCTTCTCAATCGGAAGATGTCCAGCAGTGCCATCAGCTCAGAATTGGCAGAAAACAGTGGGACCCTGGTACACCCATCTACTGTCGGAGAAGTCTGGTCGAAGTGGCCTTCATGGAAGACTTGCGGCCAAAAGCCATACCTCCGGCGTGGAAACAAGGCCAAGCGACTCAACTATGCACGAAAACACAGGAACTGGGGTGCAGAAAAATGGCTGCAGGTGCTCTGGACTGATAAGTCAAAATTTGAAATATTTGGCTGTAGCAGAAGGCAGTTTGTTAGCCGAAGGGCTGGACAGCATACACGAATGAGTGTCTGCAGGCAACAGTGAAGCATGGTGGAGGTTCCTTGCAAGTTTGGGGCTGCATTTCTGCAAATGGAGTTGGGGATTTGGTCAGAATTAATGGTCTCCTCAATGCTGAGAAGTACAGGCAGATACTTATCCATCATGCAATACCATCAGGGAGGCATCTGATTGGCCCCAAATTTATTCTGCAGCATGACAACGACCCCAAACATACAGCAAAAGTCATTAAGAACTATCATCAGCGTAAAGAAGAACAAGGAGTCCTGGAAGTGATGGTATGGCCCCACAGAGCCCTGATCTCAACATCATCGAGTCTGTCTGGGATTACATGAAGAGAGAAGCAACTGAGGCTGCCTAAATCCACAGAAGAACTGTGGTTAGTTCTCCAAGATGTTTGGGCCAACCTACCTGCCGAGTTCCTTCAAAAACTGTGTGCAAGTGTACCTAGAAGAATTGATGCTTGATGCTGTTTTGAAGGCAAAGGGTGGTCACACCAAATATGGATTTGATTTAGATTTTTCTTCTGTTCACTCACTTTGCATTTAGTTAATTGATAAATATAATCTATTAACATGTCTATTTTTGAAAGCATTCTTACTTTACAGCATTTTTTCACACCTGCCTAAAACTTTTGCACAGTACTGTATATATATATATATATATATATATATATATATATATATATATATATATATATATATATATATATACTACTGTACTGCACTGACAATGCGTGGGATAAGCTTAGGAATGCGTGTGGCGTGAGATAGCATGCTAATGTGTGAGTCTCACATTCAATGCGGAGACTTGACATGTCGATGAACATACACATGAACTTACTGTCTACCTTCACTACTACTGTTCTGTCCTTTTCTCTTCTTTCTACTAACTTTCTGTTTCATGAAATAAAAGGACTGCCCTCAAACAATAAGCAGTTATAAATGTGTAGCTCCGTCTACTGGCCCAGGCAAAATAATAATATTATCAGCCTGCTGCTGGCTCTCCTCCAGATCGGCACTCACATTAGATGCTAAATCACCTAAATCTGTAAATTGTTGCTCAATAAGAGGAATAGCTGCCACAGGATCAAGAATATCTGCCACAGGATGAGGAATATCATTTACTAACATTTCATTCGCACCACGATCACGATTCCTAAGTGGAAGTTGATGACGATGGTGGAGAAGGAGCCGGGACGAATAAACCAATCAGTTATTTGAACACATTTTTGTGCTTCAGCTTCTAGAATCTTCTGCTTTTTTCTGTCATTTTCTCGGCTCCGACTTTTCATTTATTTGATTCATCCATCTTCCTAACATGGAGTACAGACCTACTAATTTTGACGTCTTTGCTTTTTTTTTTTTTAATATGTCAACATGATGACCCAACATTCTGCACTGATTGGCTCAGGATTAGGGAGGAGCCACGCATGAGTCATTTGAAGTCTTTTCTATTTTCCTGTATTGTTGTGTATTCATGGTTGTGTAGGGCTTGTGTGTTCATGGTTGTGTAGGGCTTGTGTATTCATGGTTGTGTAGGGCTGGTGTATTCATGGTTTGTAGGGCTGGTGTATTCATGGTTGTGTAGGGCTTGTGTATTCATGGTTGTGTAGGGCTTGTGTGTTCATGGTTGTGTAGGGCTTGTGTATTCATGGTTGTGTAAGGCTGGTGTATTCATGGTTGTGTAGGGCTGGTGTATTCATGGTTGTGTAGGGCTTGTGTATTCATGGTTGTGTAAGGCTTGTGTGTTCATGGTTGTGTAGGGCTGGTGTATTAATGGTTGTGTAAGGCTTGTGTATTCATGGTTGTGTAAGGCTTGTGTATTCATGGTTGTGTAGGGCTTGTGTGTTCATGGTTGTGTAGGGCTTGTGTATTCATGGTTGTGTAAGGCTGGTGTATTCATGGTTGTGTAGGGCTGGTGTATTCATGGTTGTGTAGGGCTTGTGTGTTCATGGTTGTGTAGGGCTGGTGTATTAATGGTTGTGTAAGGCTTGTGTATTCATGGTTGTGTAAGGCTTGTGTATTCATGGTTGTGTAGGGCTTGTGTATTCATGGTTGATACACAATACATGGGTTGACAAGGCTCTGGGAGAGTAACAGAGTACTCGGATCACTGATGAAATCTGCTCTGCAACACAGAGCTGCTCAGGGGCGGAGCTGAGGATACCAGCGGGTTCTTTCACTGTGCGGCTCACTTACTTGACATGTGCGGTGTATTCACTGGTTCCCAGTGTCTGTATGCTTGAAAGTGTTTAGTGGTAGTGAGAAACTGAGCGGCTCAGAGCGAGAATGTTTCCGCTGCATGTGTTTCTTCAGATCCCACACTGACACCAGCGTGTGTTTCTTCAGACCCCACTCTGACCAGCGTGTGTTTCTTCAGATCCCACTCTGACACCAGCGTGTGTTTCTTCAGACCCCACTCTGACCAGCGTGTGCTTCTTCAGACCCCACTCTGACCAGCGTGTGTTTCTTCAGACCCCACTCTGACACTAGCGTGTGTTTCTTCAGACCCCACTCTGACCAGCGTGTGTTTCTTCAGACCCCACACTGACCAGCGTGTGTTTCTTCAGACCCCACTCTGACCAGTGTGTGTTTCTTCAGACCCCACTCTGACCAGCGTGTGTTTCTTCAGACTCCACTCTGACACTAGTGTGTGTTTCTTCAGACCCCACTCTGACCAGCGTGTGTTTCTTCAGACCCCACTCTGACCAGCGTGTGTTTCTTCAGACTCCACTCTGACACTAGTGTGTGTTTCTTCAGACCCCACTCTGACACTAGCGTGTGTTTCTTCAGACCCCACTCTGACCAGCGTGTGTTTCTTCAGACTCCACTCTGACCAGCGTGTGTTTCTTCAGAACCCACTCTGACCAGCGTGTGTTTCTTCAGACTCCACTCTGACCAGCGTGTGTTTCTTCAGAACCCACTCTGACCAGCGTGTGTTCCTTCAGAACCCACTCTGACCAGCGTGTGTTTCTTCAGACCCCACTCTGACCAGCGTGTGTTTCTTCAGACCCCACTCTGACCAGCGTGTGTTTCTTCAGACCCCACTCTGACCAGCGTGTGTTTCTTCAGACCCCACTCTGACCAGCGTGTGTTTCTTCAGACCCCACTCTGACCAGCGTGTGTTTCTTCAGACCCCACTCTGACCAGCGTGTGTTTCTTCAGACCCCACTCTGACCAGCGTGTGTTTCTTCAGACCCCACTCTGACCAGCGTGTGTTTCTTCAGACCCCACTCTGACCAGCGTGTGTTTCTTCAGACCCCACTCTGACCAGCGTGTGTTTCTTCAGACCCCACTCTGACCAGCGTGTGTTTCTTCAGACCCCACTCTGACCAGCGTGTGTTTCTTCAGACCCCACTCTGACCAGCGTGTGTTTCTTCAGACCCCACTCTGACCAGCGTGTGTTTCTTCAGACCCCACTCTGACCAGCGTGTGTTTCTTCAGACCCCACTCTGACCAGCGTGTGTTTCTTCAGACCCCAC
Source organism: Acipenser oxyrinchus oxyrinchus (assembly GCA_030684275.1). Lineage (NCBI taxonomy): Eukaryota > Metazoa > Chordata > Actinopteri > Acipenseriformes > Acipenseridae > Acipenser > Acipenser oxyrinchus. The sequence continues at coordinate 2,161,325 of CM060278.1, read as the reverse complement.
TCTGACCAGCGTGTGTTTCTTCAGACCCCACTCTGACCAGCGTGTGTTTCTTCAGACCCCACTCTGACCAGCGTGTGTTTCTTCAGACCCCACTCTGACCAGCGTGTGTTTCTTCAGACCCCACTCTGACCAGCGTGTGTTTCTTCAGACCCCACTCTGACCAGCGTGTGTTTCTTCAGACCCCACTCTGACCAGCGTGTGTTTCTTCAGACCCCACTCTGACCAGCGTGTGTTTCTTCAGACCCCACTCTGACCAGCGTGTGTTTCTTCAGACCCCACTCTGACCAGCGTGTGTTTCTTCAGACCCCACTCTGACCAGCGTGTGTTTCTTCAGACCCCACTCTGACCAGCGTGTGTTTCTTCAGACCCCACTCTGACCAGCGTGTGTTTCTTCAGACCCCACTCTGACCAGCGTGTGTTTCTTCAGACCCCACTCTGACCAGCGTGTGTTTCTTCAGACCCCACTCTGACCAGCGTGTGTTTCTTCAGACCCCACTCTGACCAGCGTGTGTTTCTTCAGACCCCACTCTGACCAGCGTGTGTTTCTTCAGACCCCACTCTGACCAGCGTGTGTTTCTTCAGACCCCACTCTGACCAGCGTGTGTTTCTTCAGACCCCACTCTGACCAGCGTGTGTTTCTTCAGACCCCACTCTGACCAGCGTGTGTTTCTTCAGACCCCACTCTGACCAGCGTGTGTTTCTTCAGACCCCACTCTGACCAGCGTGTGTTTCTTCAGACCCCACTCTGACCAGCGTGTGTTTCTTCAGACCCCACTCTGACCAGCGTGTGTTTCTTCAGACCCCACTCTGACCAGCGTGTGTTTCTTCAGAACCCACTCTGACCAGCGTGTGTTTCTTCAGACCCCACTCTGACCAGCGTGTGTTTCTTCAGACCCCACTCTGACCAGCGTGTGTTTCTTCAGACCCCACTCTGACCAGCGTGTGTTTCTTCAGACCCCACTCTGACCAGCGTGTGTTTCTTCAGACCCCACTCTGACCAGCGTGTGTTTCTTCAGACCCCACTCTGACCAGCGTGTGTTTCTTCAGACCCCACTCTGACCAGCGTGTGTTTCTTCAGACCCCACTCTGACCAGCGTGTGTTTCTTCAGACCCCACTCTGACCAGCGTGTGTTTCTTCAGACCCCACTCTGACCAGCGTGTGTTTCTTCAGACCCCACTCTGACCAGCGTGTGTTTCTTCAGACCCCACTCTGACCAGCGTGTGTTTCTTCAGACCCCACTCTGACCAGCGTGTGTTTCTTCAGACCCCACTCTGACCAGCGTGTGTTTCTTCAGACCCCACTCTGACCAGCGTGTGTTTCTTCAGACCCCACTCTGACCAGCGTGTGTTTCTTCAGACCCCACTCTGACCAGCGTGTGTTTCTTCAGACCCCACTCTGACCAGCGTGTGTTTCTTCAGACCCCACTCTGACCAGCGTGTGTTTCTTCAGACCCCACTCTGACCAGCGTGTGTTTCTTCAGACCCCACTCTGACCAGCGTGTGTTTCTTCAGACCCCACTCTGACCAGCGTGTGTTTCTTCAGACCCCACTCTGACCAGCGTGTGTTTCTTCAGACCCCACTCTGACCAGCGTGTGTTTCTTCAGACCCCACTCTGACCAGCGTGTGTTTCTTCAGACCCCACTCTGACCAGCGTGTGTTTCTTCAGACCCCACTCTGACCAGCGTGTGTTTCTTCAGACCCCACTCTGACCAGCGTGTGTTTCTTCAGACCCCACTCTGACCAGCGTGTGTTTCTTCAGACCCCACTCTGACCAGCGTGTGTTTCTTCAGACCCCACTCTGACCAGCGTGTGTTTCTTCAGACCCCACTCTGACCAGCGTGTGTTTCTTCAGACCCCACTCTGACCAGCGTGTGTTTCTTCAGACCCCACTCTGACCAGCGTGTGTTTCTTCAGACCCCACTCTGACCAGCGTGTGTTTCTTCAGACCCCACTCTGACCAGCGTGTGTTTCTTCAGACCCCACTCTGACCAGCGTGTGTTTCTTCAGACCCCACTCTGACCAGCGTGTGTTTCTTCAGACCCCACTCTGACCAGCGTGTGTTTCTTCAGACCCCACTCTGACCAGCGTGTGTTTCTTCAGACCCCACTCTGACCAGCGTGTGTTTCTTCAGACCCCACTCTGACCAGCGTGTGTTTCTTCAGACCCCACTCTGACCAGCGTGTGTTTCTTCAGACCCCACTCTGACCAGCGTGTGTTTCTTCAGACCCCACTCTGACCAGCGTGTGTTTCTTCAGACCCCACTCTGACCAGCGTGTGTTTCTTCAGACCCCACTCTGACCAGCGTGTGTTTCTTCAGACCCCACTCTGACCAGCGTGTGTTTCTTCAGACCCCACTCTGACCAGCGTGTGTTTCTTCAGACCCCACTCTGACCAGCGTGTGTTTCTTCAGACCCCACTCTGACCAGCGTGTGTTTCTTCAGACCCCACTCTGACCAGCGTGTGTTTCTTCAGACCCCACTCTGACCAGCGTGTGTTTCTTCAGACCCCACTCTGACCAGCGTGTGTTTCTTCAGACCCCACTCTGACCAGCGTGTGTTTCTTCAGACCCCACTCTGACCAGCGTGTGTTTCTTCAGACCCCACTCTGACCAGCGTGTGTTTCTTCAGACCCCACTCTGACCAGCGTGTGTTTCTTCAGACCCCACTCTGACCAGCGTGTGTTTCTTCAGACCCCACTCTGACCAGCGTGTGTTTCTTCAGACCCCACTCTGACCAGCGTGTGTTTCTTCAGACCCCACTCTGACCAGCGTGTGTTTCTTCAGACCCCACTCTGACCAGCGTGTGTTTCTTCAGACCCCACTCTGACCAGCGTGTGTTTCTTCAGACCCCACTCTGACCAGCGTGTGTTTCTTCAGACCCCACTCTGACCAGCGTGTGTTTCTTCAGACCCCACTCTGACCAGCGTGTGTTTCTTCAGACCCCACTCTGACCAGCGTGTGTTTCTTCAGACCCCACTCTGACCAGCGTGTGTTTCTTCAGACCCCACTCTGACCAGCGTGTGTTTCTTCAGACCCCACTCTGACCAGCGTGTGTTTCTTCAGACCCCACTCTGACCAGCGTGTGTTTCTTCAGACCCCACTCTGACCAGCGTGTGTTTCTTCAGACCCCACTCTGACCAGCGTGTGTTTCTTCAGACCCCACTCTGACCAGCGTGTGTTTCTTCAGACCCCACTCTGACCAGCGTGTGTTTCTTCAGACCCCACTCTGACCAGCGTGTGTTTCTTCAGACCCCACTCTGACCAGCGTGTGTTTCTTCAGACCCCACTCTGACCAGCGTGTGTTTCTTCAGACCCCACTCTGACCAGCGTGTGTTTCTTCAGACCCCACTCTGACCAGCGTGTGTTTCTTCAGACCCCACTCTGACCAGCGTGTGTTTCTTCAGACCCCACTCTGACCAGCGTGTGTTTCTTCAGACCCCACTCTGACCAGCGTGTGTTTCTTCAGACCCCACTCTGACCAGCGTGTGTTTCTTCAGACCCCACTCTGACCAGCGTGTGTTTCTTCAGACCCCACTCTGACCAGCGTGTGTTTCTTCAGACCCCACTCTGACCAGCGTGTGTTTCTTCAGACCCCACTCTGACCAGCGTGTGTTTCTTCAGACCCCACTCTGACCAGCGTGTGTTTCTTCAGACCCCACTCTGACCAGCGTGTGTTTCTTCAGACCCCACTCTGACCAGCGTGTGTTTCTTCAGACCCCACTCTGACCAGCGTGTGTTTCTTCAGACCCCACTCTGACCAGCGTGTGTTTCTTCAGACCCCACTCTGACCAGCGTGTGTTTCTTCAGACCCCACTCTGACCAGCGTGTGTTTCTTCAGACCCCACTCTGACCAGCGTGTGTTTCTTCAGACCCCACTCTGACCAGCGTGTGTTTCTTCAGACCCCACTCTGACCAGCGTGTGTTTCTTCAGACCCCACTCTGACCAGCGTGTGTTTCTTCAGACCCCACTCTGACCAGCGTGTGTTTCTTCAGACCCCACTCTGACCAGCGTGTGTTTCTTCAGACCCCACTCTGACCAGCGTGTGTTTCTTCAGACCCCACTCTGACCAGCGTGTGTTTCTTCAGACCCCACTCTGACCAGCGTGTGTTTCTTCAGACCCCACTCTGACCAGCGTGTGTTTCTTCAGACCCCACTCTGACCAGCGTGTGTTTCTTCAGACCCCACTCTGACCAGCGTGTGTTTCTTCAGACCCCACTCTGACCAGCGTGTGTTTCTTCAGACCCCACTCTGACCAGCGTGTGTTTCTTCAGACCCCACTCTGACCAGCGTGTGTTTCTTCAGACCCCACTCTGACCAGCGTGTGTTTCTTCAGACCCCACTCTGACCAGCGTGTGTTTCTTCAGACCCCACTCTGACCAGCGTGTGTTTCTTCAGACCCCACTCTGACCAGCGTGTGTTTCTTCAGACCCCACTCTGACCAGCGTGTGTTTCTTCAGACCCCACTCTGACCAGCGTGTGTTTCTTCAGACCCCACTCTGACCAGCGTGTGTTTCTTCAGACCCCACTCTGACCAGCGTGTGTTTCTTCAGACCCCACTCTGACCAGCGTGTGTTTCTTCAGACCCCACTCTGACCAGCGTGTGTTTCTTCAGACCCCACTCTGACCAGCGTGTGTTTCTTCAGACCCCACTCTGACCAGCGTGTGTTTCTTCAGACCCCACTCTGACCAGCGTGTGTTTCTTCAGACCCCACTCTGACCAGCGTGTGTTTCTTCAGACCCCACTCTGACCAGCGTGTGTTTCTTCAGACCCCACTCTGACCAGCGTGTGTTTCTTCAGACCCCACTCTGACCAGCGTGTGTTTCTTCAGACCCCACTCTGACCAGCGTGTGTTTCTTCAGACCCCACTCTGACCAGCGTGTGTTTCTTCAGACCCCACTCTGACCAGCGTGTGTTTCTTCAGACCCCACTCTGACCAGCGTGTGTTTCTTCAGACCCCACTCTGACCAGCGTGTGTTTCTTCAGACCCCACTCTGACCAGCGTGTGTTTCTTCAGACCCCACTCTGACCAGCGTGTGTTTCTTCAGACCCCACTCTGACCAGCGTGTGTTTCTTCAGACCCCACTCTGACCAGCGTGTGTTTCTTCAGACCCCACTCTGACCAGCGTGTGTTTCTTCAGACCCCACTCTGACCAGCGTGTGTTTCTTCAGACCCCACTCTGACCAGCGTGTGTTTCTTCAGACCCCACTCTGACCAGCGTGTGTTTCTTCAGACCCCACTCTGACCAGCGTGTGTTTCTTCAGACCCCACTCTGACCAGCGTGTGTTTCTTCAGACCCCACTCTGACCAGCGTGTGTTTCTTCAGACCCCACTCTGACCAGCGTGTGTTTCTTCAGACCCCACTCTGACCAGCGTGTGTTTCTTCAGACCCCACTCTGACCAGCGTGTGTTTCTTCAGACCCCACTCTGACCAGCGTGTGTTTCTTCAGACCCCACTCTGACCAGCGTGTGTTTCTTCAGACCCCACTCTGACCAGCGTGTGTTTCTTCAGACCCCACTCTGACCAGCGTGTGTTTCTTCAGACCCCACTCTGACCAGCGTGTGTTTCTTCAGACCCCACTCTGACCAGCGTGTGTTTCTTCAGACCCCACTCTGACCAGCGTGTGTTTCTTCAGACCCCACTCTGACCAGCGTGTGTTTCTTCAGACCCCACTCTGACCAGCGTGTGTTTCTTCAGACCCCACTCTGACCAGCGTGTGTTTCTTCAGACCCCACTCTGACCAGCGTGTGTTTCTTCAGACCCCACTCTGACCAGCGTGTGTTTCTTCAGACCCCACTCTGACCAGCGTGTGTTTCTTCAGACCCCACTCTGACCAGCGTGTGTTTCTTCAGACCCCACTCTGACCAGCGTGTGTTTCTTCAGACCCCACTCTGACCAGCGTGTGTTTCTTCAGACCCCACTCTGACCAGCGTGTGTTTCTTCAGACCCCACTCTGACCAGCGTGTGTTTCTTCAGACCCCACTCTGACCAGCGTGTGTTTCTTCAGACCCCACTCTGACCAGCGTGTGTTTCTTCAGACCCCACTCTGACCAGCGTGTGTTTCTTCAGACCCCACTCTGACCAGCGTGTGTTTCTTCAGACCCCACTCTGACCAGCGTGTGTTTCTTCAGACCCCACTCTGACCAGCGTGTGTTTCTTCAGACCCCACTCTGACCAGCGTGTGTTTCTTCAGACCCCACTCTGACCAGCGTGTGTTTCTTCAGACCCCACTCTGACCAGCGTGTGTTTCTTCAGACCCCACTCTGACCAGCGTGTGTTTCTTCAGACCCCACTCTGACCAGCGTGTGTTTCTTCAGACCCCACTCTGACCAGCGTGTGTTTCTTCAGACCCCACTCTGACCAGCGTGTGTTTCTTCAGACCCCACTCTGACCAGCGTGTGTTTCTTCAGACCCCACTCTGACCAGCGTGTGTTTCTTCAGACCCCACTCTGACCAGCGTGTGTTTCTTCAGACCCCACTCTGACCAGCGTGTGTTTCTTCAGACCCCACTCTGACCAGCGTGTGTTTCTTCAGACCCCACTCTGACCAGCGTGTGTTTCTTCAGACCCCACTCTGACCAGCGTGTGTTTCTTCAGACCCCACTCTGACCAGCGTGTGTTTCTTCAGACCCCACTCTGACCAGCGTGTGTTTCTTCAGACCCCACTCTGACCAGCGTGTGTTTCTTCAGACCCCACTCTGACCAGCGTGTGTTTCTTCAGACCCCACTCTGACCAGCGTGTGTTTCTTCAGACCCCACTCTGACCAGCGTGTGTTTCTTCAGACCCCACTCTGACCAGCGTGTGTTTCTTCAGACCCCACTCTGACCAGCGTGTGTTTCTTCAGACCCCACTCTGACCAGCGTGTGTTTCTTCAGACCCCACTCTGACCAGCGTGTGTTTCTTCAGACCCCACTCTGACCAGCGTGTGTTTCTTCAGACCCCACTCTGACCAGCGTGTGTTTCTTCAGACCCCACTCTGACCAGCGTGTGTTTCTTCAGACCCCACTCTGACCAGCGTGTGTTTCTTCAGACCCCACTCTGACCAGCGTGTGTTTCTTCAGACCCCACTCTGACCAGCGTGTGTTTCTTCAGACCCCACTCTGACCAGCGTGTGTTTCTTCAGACCCCACTCTGACCAGCGTGTGTTTCTTCAGACCCCACTCTGACCAGCGTGTGTTTCTTCAGACCCCACTCTGACCAGCGTGTGTTTCTTCAGACCCCACTCTGACCAGCGTGTGTTTCTTCAGACCCCACTCTGACCAGCGT
>CM060278.1:2148426-2153559 GCA_030684275.1 Acipenser oxyrinchus oxyrinchus | reverse complement strand
TATGCACTGTGCACTGTACCTGTGCAGGTGTTGCTGGTATGCACTGTGCACTGTACCTGTGCAGGTGTGGCTGGTATGCACTGTGCACGTGTACCTGTGCAGGTGTGGCTGGTATGCACTGTGCACTGTACCTGTGCAGGTGTGGCTGGTATGCACTGTGCACTGTACCTGTGCAGGTGTGGCTGGTATGCACTGTGCACTGTACCTGTGCAGGTGTGGCTGGTATGCACTGTGCACTGTACCTGTGCAGGTGTGGCTGGTACTGCACTGTGCTGTGTACCTGTGCAGGTGTGGCTGGTATGCACTGTGCTGTGTACCTGTGCAGGTCGAGCTGGTAGTCCACGATGTCGGCTACAGCCAGCGCGCCGCCGCTGAGCCGAAGCGCGCAGTACACGTTGTCATGGAGACGAGACAGCTTGTTCATCACGCGGTTCACCACCGACTGACTGGAGCGAAGAAAGAGAAGAAGAAACAGACAAGCTGTCAATCACTGAGCAAACAGACACACAGACACGGGGTCACTGAGGCATTCTCTTACTGTGAAACTCAGTGTATCATGTAAGTCTTTCTACCATTATAAAAGTTTACCATGGTGAAATCAAAGCAAAGTGTAGTAAAGCATGGTAAAACACAGAGAGTATACTCTATGAATATATATATATTAATAGAGGTATACTCCACCACAGTAAATGCTTAGTGCTGTATAAGGTGGGGTTTTGTGATACAAGATCAACAGCAGCTACTTGTAGTCCACAATGCTTCTTGAATTATGAAGATTAAATGAATGTCATTTGCAGCTGTAGAATGAATGCTGAGCCCCGTGCAATCTCACTGACATTTCATCTTCCAGCAAAACAGACACATTCTACAAGGACCCGCCTCAGGGCTGTCACAAGCATCGAGACTGTCACATGACACATCTGAACATGTACAATAGCAGGGTCGTGCTGTTCATTTCATTGGGCTGTGTGAGGTCTATCTCAGGACATCGCCACAGTGCTATTTAACCCTGCTTATATTAGTTGTTATTTTAAATGACCTAATAGCCATTGCATGCACAACATTGGCATATTTCTTAATTATGCCATGATGACCGCAGTGTGTCACATGATGCGTTACTCGACATGCTCACCCTGCGGACACACGCGAAGTCGGACCCGATCACCACGCCTCCCTCAAACTCCACAGCCATGATAGTGGTCTGGAGAAGAAACACAAACACACATCACACAACGAGCACTGACACAGCACTGACACAGCACTGACACAGAACTGACACAGCACTGACACAGCGAGCACTGACACAGCACTGACACAGCGAGCACTGACACAGCACTGACACAGCACTGACACAGCACTGACTCAGAAATGACACAGCACTGACACAGCACTGACACAGCGCTGACACAGCACTGACACAGCACTGACACAGCACTGACACAGCGAGCACTGACACAGCACTGACACAGCACTGACACAGCGAGCACTGACACAGCACTGACACAGCACTGACACAGCACTGACTCAGAAATGACACAGCACTGACACAGCACTGACACAGCGCTGACACAGCAAGCACTGACACAGCACTGACACAGCGAGCACTGACACAGCACTGACACAGCACTGACACAGCACTGACACAGCACTGACACAGCACTGAACAGCAGCACTGACACAGCACTGACACAGCACATGACACAGCACTGACACAGCAGCACTGACACAGCACTGACACAGCACTGACACAGCACTGAACAGCAGCACTGACACAGCACTGACACAGCAGCACTGACACAGCACTGACACAGCACTGACACAGCACTGACACAGCACTGACACAGCACTGACACAGCACTGACACAGCACTGACACAGCAGCACTGACACAGCACTGACACAGCACTGACACAGCACTGACACAGCGAGCACTGACACAGCACTGACACAGCAGCACTGACACAGCACTGACACAGCACTGACACAGCACTGACACAGCACAGCACTGACACAGCACTGACACAGCGACAGCACTGACACAGCACTGACACAGCACTGACACAGCACTGACACAGCACTGACACAGCACTGACACAGCAGCACTGACACAGCACTGACACAGCACTGACGACACAGCACTGACACAGCACTGACACAGCAGCACTGACACAGCACTGACACAGCACTGACACAGACACAGCACTGACACAGCACAGCACTGACACAGCACTGACACAGCACTGACACAGCAGCACTGACACAGCACTGACACAGCACAGCACTGACACAGCACTGACACAGCACTGACGCACTGACACAGCACTGACAGCAGCACTGACACAGCACTGACACAGCACTGACACACAGCACTGCACAGCAGCACTGACACAGCACTGACACAGCGAGCACTGACACAGCACTGACACAGCACTGACACAGCGAGCACTGACACAGCACTGACACAGCACTGACACAGCACTGACACAGCACTGACACAGCGAGCACTGACACAATGTACTGGCCCTCCATGCATCTGCCTGCTTCATGAAGAACGGACACAGAACTTCAATGCTCATTTACATTTGTTACATTTCCCTTCGTTTTTAATGACATTCCCAATTATTCTGAGGGGTCCTGTTGCTTCTCAGATATTGATTTCCATTTTTTCTGGATCAGAATCTGATGCAGAATCTGTGCCTGTAGAATCCTAGATGCCAGCAGGAAGGTTTGATTCTGATTCAGAGAAAGTATTCACATTCAATACCAGAGGAGCAACACAACTCAGAGCCACTGTCAGTGATTACACACATCATTGATATGTGAGAGAGAGGTGAACAAATGAACGAGCCACATGCACAACATGAATGAGTTTCCATAGCATTGCAAACACCTCATTGTGTCGTAGCGTCTCATTGGGTAACGTCTGAAACACCGGACCCTTAACACGTAGTTTATTTAAATAATGTCCATTCAAAGTCTGTTTTAAAGAAGCAAGCACCAGTCTGGTACAGCTGTGTGACTATACCCACAGAAGACTATTCCTAAAGTTGTTTTACTCCATTATTTAAGTTTTGGAGAAACACGCTTGTTAATATAAAAATTTTCAAACTGTTTTCCTCTCAATTTCTGTTTCATTATTACGGTTGATTTTAGACTTTTGAAAATTGACACCCTGAGTGAATAAATGCAAAGTAAAAATGAAAATGTACAGCAATGTGCTTTTTAACAGAAACTCGGAGTCGCGACGCCTCTCTGCAGGTGAGGAGGTGACGCGTGTAAACAGCCGCGCCGGTCCGCGTCTCCCCGCACAGAGCTCCCGCTTCCACACCACGAGCTCCCTGGTGCTGCTCACGGATCGAGGTCCCCTCCTGCACCCGCAATGAAACGCACTGAACGTCTCGTTCAATGGGGTCCAGAATGCAAAACGAAAGTATTCCTGCAAGGCGCACTGAAACTGAAAGCGTTACACTCACTCGCGTTTCTCTTAAAGGATATGTCATTTTAACAAAACTGTCCATATTGTATTCTACACACACACACAATACTGCCCGCTCCACCGTCCTTCTATTATTATTATTATTATTATTATTATTATTATTATTATTATTATTATTATTATTATTAAATCACGCTGAGTTATGCAGCAACAGGTACAGGAGTCGTGCCGACCCAGTGAGAACAAAGACAACATGTTAGCAAACAAATATGTCACTCACCCCGGTACTGACTTCACAGTTTAACCAGCTCGGTTCCGATGAAAGCGGCATTTTGAGATGATTAAATTCCTATTGTTTCCTTAACCACTTCAATCGAAACCGGCCTCCGATCCAGGACTGCAAGGTACTGTATTTTAAAAGGGAGGAATGCTGTAACTGTGAACTTCCTAGAAGTATGTGCTCTAGAGGGCGCTCTAATCCACTCGACATGGAGTGCGCTGCTTCACTGAACTGCGCTCCAGAGACAGTTAACGGGGAATTCCCGAATTAAAACCTATTGAGACCAATTCTACCTGGCAACCAGTGACACGAACACAAAATTAAAATGCGATTTGTTAATGGACGAAATGTAATAAATTCCTCGCTGCCACAGTTCAATGTGTTTGCATTGGTATGAAACCCCCTGAAAAGCCCAGCAAAGACTCCCTGTGAAGCGTGGCAGTGTACAGTATTACCTGACGGTAAAAAAGGTTGCATGATGTTAAACCACAGTTTAAACAGCATCATCATTATTTAGGAATTTTGCTAAACTTCTGACATTGTATTTTTACTGATGTTAAACCGCAGTTACAATGTAGTGCAGTCTAGTCTAGAGATCTCAAACTGCAGTTACAATGTAATTCAATGCAGTCTAGTCTAGTGATCTCAAACTGCAGTTACAAAGTAATTATAATACAGTCTAGTCTAGTGATCTCAAACTGCAGTTACAATGTAATTATAATACAGTCTAGTCTAGTGATCTCAAACTGCAGTTACAATGTAATTATAATACAGTCTAGTCTAGTGATCTCAAACTGCAGTTACAATGTAATTATAATACAGTCAGTCTAGTGATCTCAAACTGCAGTTACAATGTAATTATAATACAGTCTAGTCTAGTGATCTCAAACTGCAGTTACAATGTAATTATAATACAGTCTAGTCTAGTGATCTCAAACTGCAGTTACAATGTAATTATAATACAGTCTAGTCTAGTGATCTCAAACTGCAGTTACAATGTAATTATAATACAGTCTAGTCTAGTGATCTCAAACTGCAGTTACAATGTAATTATAATACAGTCTAGTCTAGTGATCTCAAACTGCAGTTACAATGTAATTATAATGCTAGTCTAGTGATCTCAAACTGCAGTTACAATGTAATTATAATACTAGTCTAGTGATCTCAAACTGCAGTTACAATGTAATTCAATGCAGTCTAGTGATCTCAAACTGCAGTTACAATGTAATTATAATACAGTCTAGTCTAGTGATCTCAAACTGCAGTTACAATGTAATTATAATACAGTCTAGTCTAGTGATCTCAAACTGCAGTTACAATGTAATTATAATACAGTCTAGTCTAGTGATCTCAAACTGCAGTTACAATGTAATTATAATACAGTCTAGTCTAGTGATCTCAAACTGCAGTTACAATGT
>CM060278.1:2113426-2140926 GCA_030684275.1 Acipenser oxyrinchus oxyrinchus | reverse complement strand
GAAATTCTTCATACAACAATATGAGGTATATTACTTATAGTTACTTCATCAAGTTTCACTAAAGGTTATTTCACACGCAAAGTGTGCAAACTAAATAATTAACAGTTCAATTCTGTATGAATTTGTTACAATTAAATGATTTAGTACCATGAAAGGAAAATGCAACAGGAATTATACTCAACGGTTCCTTGAAGCTTAGACTTTTGGTTCACTGGTTTGGAAACTCAATCTGTTGAAATCTCCATTACAAAAAAGGCTCTCCTCTCAGCAACAAAGTCTTCAATCCCCAAATCAGATCAAACTCGGCAAAAGTTTTCAATCCTCGATAGAATCAACAAACAGCTGCAACAAAGTCTTCAGTCCTTGGTATAGGATCCACAGCAGTGGCCGTCTGCTCTGTCCTCTTCGCTGAATCTTTTAGCTACGCAGGTAGCAGGGCACAGTTTCTTTTGGATACTGTGGTTTTAGGTGTACAGCAGACCCAGACTGGTTTGTCTGATAACAGTCTCAAGTTTTACGGCCATCCTCCAGCCGGGTCTCAGTCTTGTTGCTTGTGGTCGTTGACTCGCTTGCAGCTTGCTTCCTTGTCTTGGGTCTGTTTTCAGGCAGAGTCCTGTCTTGGTTCCTGGAGTTGCAGCTTTGCGTAGCAGAGTGACAGCACTCGATGTGGAGCGCAACATGTTTAGTTTTGCTTGGATATTTATAGTCTTTTCACTCTGCTAAGTAGCCACTTCAGGAGGTCATTCGTGTATCTTGCCTCTTTAAAACTCAGTCCTTTGATGTTTTAATGTTCTTCTCCGCTGAGATATGGATGCTTTATGTCTTCTCAGCATCAATCGCTTGCTGTTGCAGTTGTGAATTATCTACATAATTCAACTCTCCTTTCAGCCTAATCCAGTCCAGACAGCACCTAGTTTAGTCACCAGTTCAGTTGGTTACACAGTTCAGTATGTCTGCAATAAAGGGGCCTTTTTCTCAAGACACAGCTGTTTGCCCTGTTTCTCAAAACACAGCAGTTTCTTTAGTCAGTCCAGTTACATTTCTAATACACGTTCAGGTATTAATATCATATTCAGTGGCTCCAGTCCATAACATGAGTCTGGTAGTGTGTCTCCAGTCCATGACATGAGTCTGGTAGTGTGTCTCCAGCCCATGAGTCTGGAAGTGTGTCTCCAGTCCATGACATGAGTCTGGTAGTGTGTCTCCAGTCCATGACATGAGTCTGGTAGTGTGGCTCCAGTCCATGACATGAGTCTGGTAGTGTGTCTCAGGTCCATGACATGAGTCTGGTCGTGTGTCTCCAGTCCATGACATGAGTCTGGTAGTGTGTCTCCAGTCCATGAGTCTCGTAGTGTGTCTCCAGTCCATGACATGAGTCTGGTAGTGTGTCTCCAGTCCATGACATGAGTCTGGTAGTGTGTCTCCAGTCCATGACATGAGTCTGGTAGTGTGTCTCCAGTCCATGACATGAGTCTGGTAGTGTGTCTCCAGTCCATGACATGAGTCTGGTAGTGTGTCTCCAGTCCATGACATGAGTCTGGTAGTGTGTCTCCAGTCCATGACATGAGTCTGGTAGTGTGTCTCCAGTCCATGACATGAGTCTGGTAGTGTGTCTCCAGTCCATGACATGAGTCTGGTAGTGTGTCTCCAGTCCATGACATGAGTCTGGTAGTGTGTCTCCAGTCCATGACATGAGTCTGGTAGTGTGTCTCCAGTCCATGACATGAGTCTGGTAGTGTGTCTCCAGTCCATGACATGAGTCTGGTAGTGTGTCTCCAGTCCATGACATGAGTCTGGTAGTGTGTCTCCAGTCCATGACATGAGTCTGGTAGTGTGTCTCCAGTCCATGACATGAGTCTGGTAGTGTGTCTCCAGTCCATGACATGAGTCTGGTAGTGTGTCTCCAGTCCATGACATGAGTCTGGTAGTGTGTCTCCAGTCCATGACATGAGTCTGGTAGTGTGTCTCCAGTCCATGACATGAGTCTGGTAGTGTGTCTCCAGTCCATGACATGAGTCTGGTAGTGTGTCTCCAGTCCATGACATGAGTCTGGTAGTGTGTCTCCAGTCCATGACATGAGTCTGGTAGTGTGTCTCCAGTCCATGACATGAGTCTGGTAGTGTGTCTCCAGTCCATGACATGAGTCTGGTAGTGTGTCTCCAGTCCATGACATGAGTCTGGTAGTGTGTCTCCAGTCCATGACATGAGTCTGGTAGTGTGTCTCCAGTCCATGACATGAGTCTGGTAGTGTGTCTCCAGTCCATGACATGAGTCTGGTAGTGTGTCTCCAGTCCATGACATGAGTCTGGTAGTGTGTCTCCAGTCCATGACATGAGTCTGGTAGTGTGTCTCCAGTCCATGACATGAGTCTGGTAGTGTGTCTCCAGTCCATGACATGAGTCTGGTAGTGTGTCTCCAGTCCATGACATGAGTCTGGTAGTGTGTCTCCAGTCCATGACATGAGTCTGGTAGTGTGTCTCCAGTCCATGACATGAGTCTGGTAGTGTGTCTCCAGTCCATGACATGAGTCTGGTAGTGTGTCTCCAGTCCATGACATGAGTCTGGTAGTGTGTCTCCAGTCCATGACATGAGTCTGGTAGTGTGTCTCCAGTCCATGACATGAGTCTGGTAGTGTGTCTCCAGTCCATGACATGAGTCTGGTAGTGTGTCTCCAGTCCATGACATGAGTCTGGTAGTGTGTCTCCAGTCCATGACATGAGTCTGGTAGTGTGTCTCCAGTCCATGACATGAGTCTGGTAGTGTGTCTCCAGTCCATGACATGAGTCTGGTAGTGTGTCTCCAGTCCATGACATGAGTCTGGTAGTGTGTCTCCAGTCCATGACATGAGTCTGGTAGTGTGTCTCCAGTCCATGACATGAGTCTGGTAGTGTGTCTCCAGTCCATGACATGAGTCTGGTAGTGTGTCTCCAGTCCATGACATGAGTCTGGTAGTGTGTCTCCAGTCCATGACATGAGTCTGGTAGTGTGTCTCCAGTCCATGAGTCTGGTAGTGTGTCTCCAGTCCATGACATGAGTCTGGTAGTGTGTCTCCAGTCCATGACATGAGTCTGGTAGTGTGTCTCCAGTCCATGACATGAGTCTGGTAGTGTGTCTCCAGTCCATGACATGAGTCTGGTAGTGTGTCTCCAGTCCATGACATGAGTCTGGTAGTGTGTCTCCAGTCCATGACATGAGTCTGGTAGTGTGTCTCCAGTCCATGACATGAGTCTGGTAGTGTGTCTCCAGTCCATGACATGAGTCTGGTAGTGTGTCTCCAGTCCATGACATGAGTCTGGTAGTGTGTCTCCAGTCCATGACATGAGTCTGGTAGTGTGTCTCCAGTCCATGACATGAGTCTGGTAGTGTGTCTCCAGTCCATGACATGAGTCTGGTAGTGTGTCTCCAGTCCCATGAGTCTGGTAGTGTGTCTCCAGTCCATGACATGAGTCTGGTAGTGTGTCTCCAGTCCATGACATGAGTCTGGTAGTGTGTCTCCAGTCCATGACATGAGTCTGGTAGTGTGTCTCCAGTCCATGACATGAGTCTGGTAGTGTGTCTCCAGTCCATGACATGAGTCTGGTAGTGTGTCTCCAGTCATGACATGAGTCTGGTAGTGTGTCTCCAGTCCATGACATGAGTCTGGTAGTGTGTCTCCAGTCCATGACATGAGTCTGGTAGTGTGTCTCCAGTCCATGACATGAGTCTGGTAGTGTGTCTCCAGTCCATGACATGAGTCTGGTAGTGTGTCTCCAGTCCATGACATGAGTCTGGTAGTGTGTCTCCAGTCCATGACATGAGTCTGGTAGTGTGTCTCCAGTCCATGACATGAGTCTGGTAGTGTGTCTCCAGTCATGACATGAGTCTGGTAGTGTGTCTCCAGTCCATGACATGAGTCTGGTAGTGTGTCTCCAGTCCATGACATGAGTCTGGTAGTGTGTCTCCAGTCCATGACATGAGTCTGGTAGTGTGTCTCCAGTCCATGACATGAGTCTGGTAGTGTGTCTCCAGTCCATGACATGAGTCTGGTAGTGTGTCTCCAGTCCATGACATGAGTCTGGTAGTGTGGCTCCAGTCCATGAGTCTGGTAGTGTGGCTCCAGTCCATGAGTCTGGTAGTGTGTCTCCAGCCCATGACATGAGTCTGGTAGTGTGTCTCCAGTCCATGACATGAGTCTGGTAGTGTGTCTCCAGTCCATGACATGAGTCTGGTAGTGTGTCTCCAGTCCATGACATGAGTCTGGTAGTGTGTCTCCAGTCCATGAGTCTGGTAGTGTGTCTCCAGTCCATGACATGAGTCTGGTAGTGTGTCTCCAGTCCATGACATGAGTCTGGTAGTGTGTCTCCAGTCCATGACATGAGTCTGGTAGTGTGTCTCCAGTCCATGACATGAGTCTGGTAGTGTGTCTCCAGTCCATGACATGAGTCTGGTAGTGTGTCTCCAGTCCATGACATGAGTCTGGTAGTGTGTCTCCAGTCCATGACATGAGTCTGGTAGTGTGTCTCCAGTCCATGACATGAGTCTGGTAGTGTGTCTCCAGTCCATGACATGAGTCTGGTAGTGTGTCTCCAGCCCATGACATGAGTCTGGTAGTGTGTCTCCAGTCCATGACATGAGTCTGGTAGTGTGTCTCCAGTCCATGACATGAGTCTGGTAGTGTGTCTCCAGTCCATGACATGAGTCTGGTAGTGTGTCTCCAGTCCATGACATGAGTCTGGTAGTGTGTCTCCAGTCCATGACATGAGTCTGGTCGTGTGTCTCCAGTCCATGACATGAGTCTGGTAGTGTGTCTCCAGTCCATGACATGAGTCTGGTCGTGTGTCTCCAGTCCATGACATGAGTCTGGTAGTGTGTCTCCAGTCCATGAGTCTGGTAGTGTGTCTCCAGCCCATGACATGAGACTGGTAGTGTGTCTCCAGTCCATGAGTCTGGTAGTGTGTCTCCAGTCCATGAGTCTGGTAGTGTGTCTCCAGCCCATGACATGAGACTGGTAGTGTGTCTCCAGCCCATGACATGAGTCTGGTAGTGTGTCTCCAGTCCATGACATGAGTCTGGTAGTGTGGCTCCAGTCCATGAGTCTGGTAGTGTGTCTCCAGCCCATGACATGAGTCTGGTAGTGTGTCTCCAGTCCATGACATGAGTCTGGTAGTGTGTCTCCAGTCCATGACATGAGTCTGGTAGTGTGTCTCCAGTCCATGACATGAGTCTGGTTGTGTGTCTCCAGTCCATGACATGAGTCTGGTAGTGTGGCTCCAGTCCATGAGTCTGGTAGTGTGTCTCCAGCCCATGACATGAGACTGGTAGTGTGTCTCCAGTCCATGAGTCTGGTAGTGTGTCTCCAGTCCATGAGTCTGGTAGTGTGTCTCCAGCCCATGACATGAGACTGGTAGTGTGTCTCCAGCCCATGACATGAGTCTGGTAGTGTGTCTCCAGTCCATGACATGAGTCTGGTAGTGTGGCTCCAGTCCATGAGTCTGGTAGTGTGTCTCCAGCCCATGACATGAGTCTGGTAGTGTGTCTCCAGTCCATGACATGAGTCTGGTAGTGTGTCTCCAGTCCATGAGTCTGGTAGTGTGTCTCCAGTCCATGACATGAGTCTGGTAGTGTGTCTCCAGTCCATGAGTCTGGTAGTGTGTCTCCAGTCCATGACATGAGTCTGGTAGTGTGTCTCCAGCCCATGACATGAGTCTGTTAGTGTGTCTCCAGTCCATGACATGAGTCTGGTAGTGTGTCTCCAGTCCATGACATGAGTCTGGTAGTGTGTCTCCAGTCCATGACATGAGTCTGGTAGTGTGTCTCCAGTCCATGACATGAGTCTGGTAGTGTGTCTCCAGTCCATGAGTCTGGTAGTGTGTCTCCA
Source organism: Acipenser oxyrinchus oxyrinchus (assembly GCA_030684275.1). Lineage (NCBI taxonomy): Eukaryota > Metazoa > Chordata > Actinopteri > Acipenseriformes > Acipenseridae > Acipenser > Acipenser oxyrinchus. The sequence continues at coordinate 2,135,069 of CM060278.1, read as the reverse complement.
GTCCATGACATGAGTCTGGTAGTGTGTCTCCAGTCCATGACATGAGTCTGGTAGTGTGTCTCCAGTCCATGACATGAGTCTGGTAGTGTGTCTCCAGTCCATGAGTCTGGTAGTGTGTCTCCAGTCCATGACATGAGTCTGGTAGTGTGTCTCCAGTCCATGAGTCTGGTAGTGTGTCTCCAGTCCATGACATGAGTCTGGTAGTGTGTCTCCAGTCCATGACATGAGTCTGGTAGTGTGTCTCCAGTCCATGACATGAGTCTGGTAGTGTGTCTCCAGTCCATGACATGAGTCTGGTAGTGTGTCTCCAGTCCATGACATGAGTCTGGTAGTGTGTCTCCAGTCCATGACATGAGTCTGGTAGTGTGTCTCCAGTCCATGACATGAGTCTGGTAGTGTGTCTCCAGTCCATGACATGAGTCTGGTAGTGTGTCTCCAGCCACTCTAACTCTGATCTGCTGCCCTGTGTTTTCTTTCAGTGGACCACACTGTGTGTCGAAGTGACTGTGTTGCTGCTGAGTGACAGTGAGTGAATGTGTCTGGGTGTCTGAGTGACAGTGAGTGTGTGTGATTGTGTTGCTGAGTGACAGTGAGTAAATGTGTCTGGGTGTCTGAGTGACAGTGAGTGTGTGTGATTGTGTTGCTGAGTGACAGTGTGTCTGTGTGACTGTGTTGCTGAGTGACAGTGTGTCTGTGTGACTGTGTTGCTGAGTGACTGTATGTGTCTGTGTGACAGTGTGTATCTGTGTGACTGTGTGTATCTGCATGGCTGTGTGTCCTTGTGACAGTGTGTATCTGTGTGACTGTGTGTATCTGTGTTGCTGAGTGACAGTGTCTTTGTGACTGTGTGTCTGTGACAGTGTGTACCTGTGTGAATGTGTGTGTCTCTGTGACGGTGTGTATCTGCATTGCTGTGTGTGTCTGTGTGACTGTGTTGCTAAGCGACAGTGTGTCTGTGTGACTGTGTCTGTGTGAGTGTGTCTGTGTGACTGTGTGTGTCTGTGTGACAGTGTGTATCTGTGTGATTGTGTGTCTGTGTGACATTGTGTATCTGTGTGACTGTGTGTGTCTGTGTGACATTGTGTATCTGTGTGACTGTGTGTATCTGTGTGACAGTGTGTATCTGTGTGACTGTGTGTCTGTGTGACTGTGTGTATCTGTGTGACTGTGTGTGTGTGTGACTGTGTCTGTGTGAGTGTGTGTCTGTGTGACTGTGTGTGTCTGTGTGACATTGTGTATCTGTGTGACTGTGTGTATCTGTGTATCTGTGTGACTGTGTGTATCTGTGTGACAGTGTGTATCTGTGTGACTGTGTGCCTGTGTGACTGTGTGTATCTGTGTGACTGTGTGTATCTTCGTGTGTACCTGTGCTGTGCTCTCGATCCCAAACTAACAAAGCTGTCCTTTAATTGACTTGCTTGTGTTTGTGTCTAAAGTTTTCTCGTTGCTGACTTGTGTATACTGTTCCTCTTGGTTTCACACACAAACACACACATCCTTTTCAATCAAGTTGTTTTTTAATTAAAAATTACAGCAGAAACACCTGCATTGACAAACCTGTAAAAAAACAACAAGAAAAAAACAAAACCCAGCTGCAACCCGCTCACAAAGATTGAACTCACAAGCGATTCGTTTTGTATTCATTAAAAGAAGTTTTGCATTTTAAAATTAGATAGAACAGTATTGTGGATTCTCAAACTGTATTTGATTTAACAAAACAGATTTAAATAAGAAAGCGACTTGTGAGTTACAGCTGTGACTCACTTTGTTTCAGTGGATATTAATATTAATTAATATTTACATCTTGTGTTTGCAGATACTGTGAATGCATGGAAATATTAGAAATATGCAGCTTAAAAAAGAATTGAAAAGGATCTAAAGCTGCTGGAAACTAGAACTTAAAAAACAAATTCACTGAATGAAATAATAATCCTGGAGTGCAAAACTGAATAGAGAAACACACACTGCACTTAGACCTGCTTCAATCAATGCACTGTGATATAACTGAATAGAGAAACACACACTGCACTTAGACCTGCTTCAATCAATGCACTGTGATATAACTGAATAGAGAAACACACACTGCACTTAGACCTGCTTCAGTCAATGCACTGTGATATAACTGAATAGAGAAACACACACTGCACTTAGACCTGCTTCAGTCAATGCACTGTGATATAACTGAATAGAGAAACACACACTGCACTTAGACCTGCTTCAATCAATGCACTGTGATATAACTGAATAGAGAAACACACACTGCACTTAGACCTGCTTCAATCAATGCACTGTGATATAACTGAATAGAGAAACACACACTGCACTTAGACCTGCTTCAATCAATGCACTGTGATATAACTGAATAGAGAAACACACACTGCACTTAGACCTGCTTCAATCAATGCACTGTGATATAACTGAATAGAGAAACACACACTGCACTTAGACCTGCTTCAATCAATGCACTTAAAGCTCACACTAGCTCAAACTCCTATTTGTAACCCCCCCCAGACTCACAGGTGAGACATATTGATGCTGTGATGAGATTCAGTTCATTCAGAGCAGCTTTACCAGGGGGCTGATTGTTCAAACTCCTATTAGTAACCCTGCAGACTCACAGGTGAGACGTATTGATGCTGTGATGAGAATCAGTTCATTCACAGCAGCTTTACCAGGGGGCTGATTGTATAATAACCCCAGGACTGGGTGCAGCAGGGCTGGTGTGAGTTTCAAGCCCTGTGATGTACAGCAATTTAAAAACAGTGACACCAAGTCACGAGGCACAGCGGAGTCCTCCTAGCACACTTGGACTGCGGACGGCTCAGTCACTGGACACACTCCTTTACAAGCGCCCCGCAGACACGAGGGGAATTAAAGAGGGGGGGGTTCTAATGTTCTTATAGGAGTCAGATTGCATGCTTGTTTATTTAACTATGATCCACAGTGTTATTATTATTATTATTATTATTATTATTAGTTTATTTAGCAGACGCCTTTATCCAAGGCGACTTACAGAGACTAGGGTGTGTGAACTATGCATCAGCTGCAGAGTCACTTACAACTACGTCTCACCCAAAAGACGGAGCACAAGGAGGTTAAGTGACTTGCTCAGGGTCACACAATGAGTCAGTGGTTGAGGTGGGATTTGAACCGGGGACCTCCTGGTTAGAAGCCCTTTTCTTTAACCACTGGACCACACAGCCTCCTATTGCAGTATATGTCAGTGTTACAATGCAGTAGACTTATGAAACTTTGTATAATAGTAGAGGTCTATGAGAAGTTGATGTTTTCACCACATTTTTGCTGCTTCATAACACGAACACTAATACAGAAACTGTTCTTATCGAAGCCAGATTGCATGCTTGTTTATTTATCTATGATCCGCAGTGTTCTTATCGGAGCCAGATTGCATGCTTGTTTATTTATGATCCACAGAATCTCTGTGGAACCACTCCTCTCCTAGAGAGCCTCAGAGGTGATCAATACAATAATAATAATAATAATAATACCTGATCAGCTCGAATTGATTCGAGTGAGTAATGGCATGTATGGTCTAATGCATATCTGGGCTGGACTGGCCCTCGCTGTGCCCCACTGAATGTCACATCAGATATGTAGCCTCTAAGGGATTGTGAATGTGCTGGAGTCACGGTCCCTGCGCACTGCCAAGCAAAACAGCATGGAGATACGAAGTCTCGCAGCAACAGGCCACTTCAATTAACATTCAGCTGAAAAAGAACATTTCAGAACAATACAAATGCAGAACAGAGATCATTTTTGATTTGATTTGATGATGAATGAAGCGTACAGTGATGATGTCATTGTGCTACCCTGTCACAGTGCACGCCTCAGAGCACTTCCTATACAATCTTTGTTTTTGTGATTAATAATACAATTCTGTCTTCAGTTTAAAAGGCCCTTCCACAGCAGTATCTATGTATTCTTCCACAGCAGTCTCAATGTATTCTTCCACAGCAGTATCCATGTATTCTTCCACAGCAGTCTCAATGTATTCTTCTCCCTGCAGAGAGTGTGCAGTGTGTAGTGGAGTGCAGGCTGCTCTGAGCTCTCAGTCCTGCTGTTCTGGTCCCTCCTGGTCCCGGTCGACCCGTTGGGTTGAAGCCCCTGCTCTGTTTCTCCAGCAGGCTCTGGTAGACGCCCCTCTTTGCAGCAGATCCGAGTGGCTCCCTGCTCCACCACCTCCCTCCCTGCAGCACGATGATGCGGTCCGCCCGCTCCAGGGAGCTCAGCCTGTGAGAGATCAGGAGCACCGAGCAGCTGCCCATTCAGTACAGCTGACTGGACCTGTACAGGGGAACAGCAACACAGAGTGCAATCACACCACTGCACAGGGGAACACAGCAATACACAGTGCAATCACATCACTGCACAGGGGAACACAGCAATACACAGTGCAATCACATCACTGCACAGGGGAACACAGCAATACACAGTGCAATCACACCACTGCACAGGGGAACACAGCAATGCACAGTGCAATCACACCACTGCACAGGGGAACACATCAATACACAGTGCAATCACATCACTGCACAGGGGAACAGAGCAATACACAGTGCAATCACATCACTGCACAGGGGAACACATCAATACACAGTGCAATCACACCACTGCACAGGGGAACACAGCAATGCACAGTGCAATCACACCACTGCACAGGGGAACAGCAACACAGTGCAATCACACCACTGCACAGGGGAACACAGCAATACACAGTGCAATCACATCACTGCACAGGGGAACACAGCAATACACAGTACAATCACATCACTGCACAGGGGAACAGCAACACAGTGCAATCACACCACTGCACAGGGGAACACAGCAATACACAGTGCAATCACATCAGTGCACAGGGGAACACAGCAATACACAGTGCAATCACATCACTGCACAGGGGAACAGCAACACAGTGCAATCACATCACTGCACAGGGGAACACAGCAATACACAGTGCAATCACACCACTGCACAGGGGAACACAACAATACACAGTGCAATCACACCACTGCACAGGGGAACAGCAACACAGTGCAATCACACCACTGCACAGGGGAACACAGCAATACACAGTGCAGTCACATCACTGCACAGGGGAACACAGCAATACACAGTGCAGTCACATCACTGCACAGGGGAACAGAGCAATACACAGTGCAATCACATCACTGCACACAGGGGAACAGAACTGTGTATTGGTATCCCAGTGTATCTGTCCAGTGTGCTTATATCTCAGTGTGTTTGCTGTAGCGCACCAGGTGCTCAGTCTCTGTGTCCAGGGAGCTGGTGGCGTCATCCAGGATGAGAATGCGGGGTCCCTGAGCAGAGCCCGAGCAATCGCCACACGCTGCTTCTGACCCCGAGAGCTGCCCGCCCTTCTCACCAGCTGCCTGCAAAACACACAGGACACAGACTTTAAACATTGAGCAAGCCTGCACCCCTCTCTCATCTCAATCACTAACACTGAGCAAGCCTGCACCCCTCTCTCATCTCAATCACTAACACTGAGCAAGCCTGCACCCCTCTCTCATCTCAATCACTAACACTGAGCAAGCCTGCACCCTCTCTCATCTCAATCACTAACACTGAGCAAGCCTGCACCACCTCTCTCATCTCAATCACTAACACTGAGCAAGCCTGCACCCTCTCTCATCTCAATCACTAACACTGAGCAAGCCTGCACCCCTCTCTCATCTCAATCACTAACACTGAGCAAGCCTGCACCCCTCTCTCATCTCAATCACTAACACTGAGCAAGCCTGCACCCTCTCTCATCTCAATCACTAACACTGAGCAAGCCTGCACCCCTCTCTCATCTCAATCACTAACACTGAGCAAGCCTGCACCCCTCTCTCATCTCAATCACTGTTAACACTGAGCAAGCCTGCACCCCTCTCTCATCTCAATCACTAACACTGAGCAAGCCTGCATCCCCTCTCTCATCTCAATCACTAACACTGAGCAAGCCTGCACCCCCTCTCTCATCTCAATCACTAACACTGAGCAAGCCTGCACCCCCTCTCTCATCTCAATCACTAACACTGAGCAAGCCTGCACCCCCTCTCTCATCTCAATCACTAACACTGAGCAAGCCTGCACCCCCTCTCTCATCTCAATCACTAACACTGAGCAAGCCTGCACCCCCTCTCTCATCTCAATCACTGTTAACACTGAGCAAGCCTGCACCCCCTCTCTCATCTCAATCACTAACACTGAGCAAGCCTGCACCCCCTCTCTCATCTCAATCACTAACACTGAGCAAGCCTGCACCCCCTCTCTCATCTCAATCACTAACACTGAGCAAGCCTGTACTGTGCTGTGATGCAGGTTTCGCTGGTTTGGAGTGTACTGTACTGTGCTGTGATGCAGGTCTCGCTGGTTTGGTGTGTACTGTACTGTGCTGTGATGCAGGTTTTGCTGGTTTGGTGTGGACTGTGCTGTGATGCAGGTTTCACTGGTTTGGTGTGTACTGTACTGTGCTGTGATGCAGGTCTCGCTGGTTTGGTGTATACTGTACTGTGCTGTACTGTGCTGTGATGCAGGTCTCGCTGGTTTGGTGTGTACTGTGCTGTACTGTGCTGTGATGCTGGTCTCGCTGGTTTGGTGTGTACTGTACTGTGCTGTACTGTGCTGTGATGCAGGTCTCGCTGGTTTGGTGTGTATTGTACTGTGCTGTACTGTGCTGTGATGCTGGTCTTGCTGGTTTGGTGTGTATTGTACTGTGCTGCACTGTGCTGTGATGCAGGTCTCGCTGGTTTGGTGTGTATTGTACTGTGCTGTACTGTGCTGTGATGCAGGTCTCGCTGGTTTGGTGTGTATTGTACTGTGCTGCACTGTGCTGTGATGCAGGTCTCGCTGGTTTGGTGTGTATTGTACTGTGCTGTACTGTGCTGTGATGCTGGTCTCGCTGGTTTGGTGTGTACTGTGCTGTACTGTGCTGTGCTGTGATGCAGGTCTCGCTGGTTTGGTGTGTACTGTGCTGTACTGTGCGGTGATGCAGGTCTCGCTGGTTTGGTGTATACTGTACTGTGCTGTAGTGTACTATGCTGTGCTGTGCTGTAGCTCCCCTCACCGGTGCCGTAGCCCTCCTGCAGCTCCGTGATGAAGTCGTGTGCGATGGCTCTCTTGGCTGCTCGCTGCACCTCCTCCTCGCTGCTCTGCTCCACTCCGTACGAGATGTTCTCCTGAACCGAGCGAGCGAATAGCACCGGCTCCTGACTCACCAGAGCAACCTGGCAGGGCAACGAGAAACAATCGCTAACCAGCAATCACTAACCTACAGACAATAACCAGCAACCACTAACCTAGACAATAACCAGCAATCACTAACCTAGACAATAACCAGCAATCACTAACCTACAGACAATAACCAGCAATCACTAACCTAGAGACAATAACCAGCAATCACTAACCTAGAGACAATAACCAGCAATCACTAACCTAGAGACAATAACCAGCAATCACTAACCTAGAGACAATAACCAGCAATCACTAACCTACAGACAATAACCAGCAACCACTAACCTAGACAATAACCAGCAATCACTAACCTAGACAATAACCAGCAATCACTAACCTACAGACAATAACCAGCAATCACTAACCTAGAGACAATAACCAGCAATCACTAACCTAGAGACAATAACCAGCAATCACTAACCTAGAGACAATAACCAGCAATCACTAACCTAGACAATAATCAGCAATCACTAACCAACAGACAATAACCAGCAACCACTAACCTAGACAATAACCAGCAATCACTAACCTAGACAATAACCAGAAATCACTAACCTAGAGACAATAACCAGCAATCACTAACCTACAGACAATAACAAGCAACCACTAACCTAGACAATAACCAGCAACCACTAACCTAGACAATAACCAGAAACCACTAACCTAGACAATAACCAGCAACCACTAACCTAGACAATAACCAGAAACCACTAACCTAGACAATAACCAGCAATCACTAACCTGGAGACAATAACCAGCAATCCATAACCTAGAGACAATAACCAGCAATCCATAACCTAGAGACAATAACCAGCAATCACTAACCTAGACAATAACCTGTAATCAATAACCAGCAATCAATAAGTGTGAGTGCTGGTAGTGTGAGTGCAGTGTGAGAGCTGAGTGCAGTGTGAGTGTGTGAGTGCTGGTGGTGTGAGTGCTGGTAGTGTGAGTGCTGGTAGTGTGAGTGCAGTATGAGTGCTGGTAGTGTGAGTGCAGTGTGAGTGCTGGTAGTGTGAGTGCTGGTGGTGTGAGTGCAGTGTGAGTGCTGGTAGTGTGAGTGCTGGTGGTGTGAGTGCTGGTAGTGTGAGTGCAGTGTGAGTGCTGGTGGTGTGAGTGTGAGTGTAAGTGCTGGTGGTGTGAGTGCTGGTAGTGTGAGTGCAGTGTGAGTGCAGTGTGAGTGCTGGTAGTGTGAGTGCTGGTAGTGTGAGTGCTGGTAGCGTGAGTGCAGTGTGAGTGCTGGTAGTGTGAGTGCAGTGTGAGTGCTGGTAGTGTGAGTGCAGTGTGAGTGCTGGTAGTGTGAGTGCAGTATGAGTGCTGGTAGTGTGAGTGCAGTGTGAGTGTGTGAGTGCTGGTAGTGTGAGTGCTGGTGGTGTGGGTGCTGGTAGTGTGAGTGCTGGTAGTGTGAGTGCAGTATGAGTGCTGTGTGAGTGCTGGTAGTGTGAGTGCTGGTAGTGTGAGTGCAGTGTGAGTGCTGGTAGTGTGAGTGCTGGTAGTGTGAGTGCTGGTAGTGTGAGTCCAGTGTCAGTGCTGGTAGTGTGAGTGCAGTGTGAGTGCTGGTAGTGTGAGTGCTGGTAGTGTGAGTGCTGGTAGTGTGAGTGTGAGTGCGTTACCTTCCTGTGCAGGTACGCGTGCTGGTAATCTTGAAGGGGAGCCCCGTCCAGCAGGATCTCTCCACTCTGGGGCTGGTAGAATCGCTCCAGCAGACACACACACGTCGACTTCCCCCCGCCAGAGGGGCCCACCAGAGCCGTGATCTCACCGGGCGAGCTCAAACGAGACGCTCTGGAGGAGAGAGAGAGAGAGAGAGAGAGAGAGAGAGAGAGAGAGAGAGAGAGAGAGAGAGACAGGGTCAATTCAACCTGAAACACAGTCAAACAATGTGACCTGAGCAGAGGGGCTCACACACAGAGGAGCACCAGAGCCGGATCTCACCAGGGCAGCTCAAACGAGACGCTCTGGAGGAGAGAGAGAGAAAGAGAGAGAGAGAGAGAGAGAGAGAGAGAGAGAGAGAGAGAGAGAGAGAGAGAGAGACAGTGTGAGCAAACCTCTCTCTCACACACACACACACACACACACACACACACACACACACACACACACACACAGAGTAACCCAGAGATACACTCTCAGAGCGACACCTCTCTCTCTACACACACACACACACACACACACACACACACACACACACACAGAGTAACCCAGAGATACACTCTCAGAGCGACACCTCTCTCTCTCCACACACACACACACACACACACACACACACACACACACACACACACACACACACACACACACACACACACACACACACACAGAGTAACCCAGTGATACACTCTCAGAGCGACATCTCTCTTGCCCGGGTTTGTCACAGTGTTGATTCTCAAGCACAGTGGCGCTGGCTGTGGCTCCCTGCGGAGGTTCTCACCTTGAGCACGGTGGTGTCGGGTCTGCGGGGGTAGGCAAAGCTGACGTTCTTGAACTCCACGTGTCCCCTCAGGGTCTCGGGTGCAAGGGTCCCCGCTGTCATCTCCGGCTTGCGGTCCATGTACTCGAAGATTTTCTCTGAGGCGCCGATCGCCTTCTTCACATGGGGATAGTACGAGAGCAGCACCTGAAACCAGAGAAACCAGCAAAACCAGTGAGAGACCGACAATGCAGCCAGCAAAACCAGTGAGAGACTGGCAACGCAGCCAGCAAAACCAGTGAGAGACCGGCAACGCAGCCAGCAAAACCAGTGAGAGACCGTCAACGCAGCCAGCAAAACCAGTGAGAGACCGACATCGCAGCCAGCAAAACTAGTGAGAATCACAACACAGCCATAAACCCCACCCCCAAAACAACGCACCCACTAAACCAGAAACCAAAGAACACAAATGCAGTTCTTTCTGGTTTGTTTTAGAAATGTAACTGGTGTTTTTTTTCCTTTCAGAAGATTGTGTGAATACACTTGGAGAGAAGAGTTTGGGGATTATGTCCCATTATGATTTGCTACATAATGAACAGAGAGCTTGTTGGAATAACACCCCCTGCTCTGCACTGGAATCGCTGGTCTGTCTGAATTCATGTCTCACCTCCACAGCGGAGGAGAACTGCAGCTCGTACAGGACGAAGGACACCAGGTCTCCACTGCTCACATCCCCCGAGGTCACCAGCATCCCTCCGTAGTACAGGATAGAGACCTTCAGAGCCAGGCTGGAGAGCTGAAACAAGGACACAGCGCTGAATACAGACACTATACAGACTGATACAGCATCGAGACCAGAGCCAGTCTACAGAGCTGAAACAAGGAAACAACGCTGAATAGTGTTAGAGATGGGGCTGGGTTATAGTGTTACAGATGGGGCTGGGTCTCTGTGTTAGGGATGGGGCTGGGTCTCTGTGTTAGGGATGGGGCTGGGTCTCTGTGTTAGGGATGGGGCTGGGTCTCTGTGTTAGAGATGGGGCTGGGTCTCTGTGTTAGAGATGGGGCTGGGTCTCTGTGTTAGAGATGGGGCTGGGTCTCTGTGTTAGAGATGGGGCTGGGTCTCTGTTTTAGAGATGGGGCTGGGTCTCTGTGTTAGAGATGGGGCTGGGTCTCTGTGTTAGAGATGGGGCTGGGTCTCTGTGTTAGGGATGGGTCTGGGTCTCTGTGTTAGAGATGGGGCTGGGTCTCTGTGTTAGAGATGGGGCTGGGTTATAGTGTTAGAGATGGGGCTGGGTTATAGTGTTAGAGATGGGGCTGGGTCTCTGTGTTAGAGATGGGGCTGGGTCTCTGTGTTAGAGATGGGGCTGGGTCTCTGTGTTAGAGATGGGGCTGGGTCTCTGTGTTAGAGATGGGGCTGGGTCTCTGTGTTAGAGATGGGGCTGGGTCTCTGTTTTAGAGATGGGGCTGGGTCTCTGTGTTAGAGATGGGGCTGGGTCTCTGTGTTAGAGATGGGGCTGTGTCTCTGTGTTAGGGATGGGGCTGGGTCTCTGTGTTAGGGATGGGGCTGGGTCTCTGTGTTAGAGATGGGGCTGGGTTATAGTGTTAGAGATGAGGCTGGGTCTCTGTGCTAGAGATGGGGTTGGGTCTCTGTGTTAGGGATGGGTCTGGGTCTCTGTGTTAGAGATGGGGTGGGGTTATAGTGTTAGGGATGGGTCTGGGTCTCTGTGTTAGAGATGGGGCTGGGTCTCTGTGTTAGAGATGGGGCTGGGTCTCTGTGTTAGGGATGGGGCTGGGTCTCTGTGTTAGAGATGGGGCTGGGTCTCTGTGTTAGAGATGGGGCTGGGTCTCTGTGTTAGAGATGGGGCTGGGTCTCTGTGTTAGGGATGGGGCTGGGTTATAGTGTTAGAGATGGGGCTGGGTCTCTGTGTTAGAGATGGGGCTGGGTCTCTGTGTTAGGGATGGGTCTGGGTCTCTGTGTTAGAGATGGGGCTGGGTCTCTGTGTTAGAGATGGGGCTGGGTCTCTGTGTTAGAGATGGAGCTGGGTCTCTGTGTTAGGGATGGGGCTGGGTCTCTGTGTTAGAGATGGGGCTGGGTCTCTGTGCTAGGGATGGGGCTGGGTCTCTGTGTTAGGGATGGGGCTGGGTCTCTGTGTTAGAGATGGGGCTGGGTTATAGTGTTAGAGATGAGGCTGGGTCTCTGTGCTAGAGATGGGGTTGGGTCTCTGTGTTAGGGATGGGTCTGGGTCTCTGTGTTAGAGATGGGGCGGGGTTATAGTGTTAGGGATGAGTCTGGGTCTCTGTGTTAGAGATGGGGCTGGGTCTCTGTGTTAGAGTTGGGGCTGGGTCTCTGTTAGGGATGGGGCTGGGTCTCTGTGTTGACAATGGGGCTGGGTCTCTGTGTTAGGGATGGGGCTGGGTCTCTGTGTTAGAGATGGGGCTGGGTCTCTGTGTTAGAGATGGGGCTGGGTCTCTGTGTTAGAGATGGGGCTGGGTCTCTGTGTTAGAGATGGGGCTGGGTCTCTGTGTTAGAGATGGGGCTGGGTCTCTGTGTTAGGGATGGGGCTGGGTCTCTGTGTTAGAGATGGGGCTGGGTTATAGTGTTAGGGATGGGGCTGGGTCTCTGTGTTAGAGATGGGCTCTGTGTTGTAGACAGGTTGACTGTGTTCTTGTTCACGCTCTCTCTGTCACTTACACTGTTTGTCCAGGAGGAGGCAGCGTAGGCAGCAGCCTCGATCTTGTTGAGCCGGTACGTCTCCTCCAGTTTGTCTCGGTATCGCTGTGCCTCGCCCTCCTCGTTAGCGAAGCTGCGCACTGTCTTCATCGACGAGAACGTCTCCATGGCAACGGCGTTCGCCTTCGCCAGAGACTCCTGCACGCTCACCGACAGTTTCTAGGAGAAGAAACAGAAGGAAATGGAGTTGCAGGTGGGATTCCTGTAGGGTTACTCTCAATCCACATTCAGCTGGGCACGGTGCGGAGCGGGCTGTGTCTTCAAGAATCGCTAAGAACTTATCTGCACTGGATGACTTTACCTGCTAGATCTCCTGATGAGGGCAGTTCTGTATAGTTTTACTGGTATAATAAGGACTCTGTATAGCTTTACTGGCATGATAAGGTCAGTTCTGTATAGTTTTACTGGTATAATAAGGACTCTGTATAGTTTTACTGGTATAATAAGGTCAGTTCTGTATAGTTTTACTGGTATAATAAGGACTCTGTATAGTTTTACTGGTATAATAAGGACTCTCTATAGTTTACTGGTATAATAAGGACTTCGTATAGTTTTACTGGTATAATAAGGACTCTGTATAGTTTTACTGGTATAATAAGGTCAGTTCTGTATAGTTTTACTGGTATAATAAGGACTCTGTATAGTTTTACTGGTATAATAAGGACTCTCTATAGTTTACTGGTATAATAAGGACTATGTATAGTTTTACTGGTATAATAAGGACTCTATAGTTTACTGGTATAATAAGGACTCTGTATAGTTTACTGGTATAATAAGGACTCTGTATAGCTTTACTGGTAAAATAAGGACTCTATAGTTTTACTGGTATAATAAGGACTCTGTATAGTTTTACTGGTATAATAAGGTCAGTTCTGTATAGTTTTACCTGGTAGAATTTCCCGGTCAGCTCTGGAATGACCCAGATGATGGGCAGGCCGATGGCAGTGAAGAGGGAGAGTTTCCAGGACAGTCTGAGCATGAAGCCGAACAGACACAGCACCCTCATGAAATACCACATGAGCAGGCTGAGCTTCTCACTCAGAGACTCGCTCATCGTGTTCGTGTCCGTCGTGATGCGGGACGTGATGTCACCTGGGGAACGGACGAGGCAGCACACTGAGTCACGAGGGCACTGCGACACTGTGAGGAAGCTAAGCAGCGCTGTGTGCAGTACACTGCGTGCATTACACTGTGAGTAGTACACTGTGTGCAGTACACTGCGTGCATTACACTGTGTGCATTACACTGTGTGCAGTACACTGTGTGCAGTACACTGCGTGCATTACACTGTGTGCAGTACACTGTGTGCAGTACACTGTGTGCAGTACGCTGTGTATTACACTGTGTGCATTACAGTGTGCATTACACTGTGTATTACTCTGTGTGCATTACACTGTGCATTACACTGTGTGCAGTACGCTGTGTGCAGTACACTGCGTGCATTACACTGTGTGTAGTACACTGTGTGCAGTACACTGCGTGCATTACACTGTGTGCATTACACTGTGTGCAGTACACTGCGTGCATTACACTGTGTGCAGTACACTGTGTGCAGTACGCTATGTGCAGTACGCTGTGTATTACACTGTGTGCATTACAGTGTGCATTACACTGTGTGCATTACAGTGTGCATTACACTGTGTATTACTCTGTGTGCATTACACTGTGTGCATTACACTGTGTGCAGTACACTGTGTGCAGTACGCTATGTATTACACTGTGTGCAGTACGCTGTGTGCAGTACACTGTGTGCAGTACACTGCGTGCATTACACTGTGTGCAGTACACTGTGTGCAGTACGCTGTGTGCAGTACGCTGTGTATTACACTGTGTGCATTACAGTGTGCATTACACTGTGTATTACTCTGTGTGCATTACACTGTGTATTACTCTGTGTGCATTACACTGTGTGCATTACACTGTGTGCAGTACACTGTGTGCAGTACGCTATGTATTACACTGTGTGCATTACACTGTGTGCAGTACAGTGTGTGCAGTACAGTGTGTGCATTACACTGTGTGCAGTACAGTGTGTGCAGTACAGTGTGTGCAGTACACTGTGTATTACTCTGTGTGCAGAACACTGGAGATTACACTGTGTGCATTATACTGTGTGCATTAAACTGTGTGCATTATGCTATATATTACACTGTGTGCATTACACTATATATTTCGCTGTGTGCATTACATTATATATTACACTGTGTGTATTACACTATATATTTCGCTGTGTGCATTACATTATATATCACACTGTGTGTATTACACTATATATTTCGCTGCTCATTCCACTCACCGGTTTGCGCTGTGTCGAAGAAGGCAATGTCCTGCCGCAGCACTGACCTGAAGACCCGGCTCTGGATTCTCATGTGAATCCGGCTCATTGTGATGTTGTAGATGAGGTCACATACAAACTCTGACACAGTACTGCAGGGAGAACAAGCAAACAAACTGATACAGCAAGAGCACAGAGACAGCACTGCAGAGAGAACAAGCAAACAAACTGATACACAGAGCACAGAGACAGCACTGCGGGGAGAACAGTACTGTACTGATACAGCAAGAGCACAGAGACAGCACTGCAGGGAGAACAGTACTGTACTGATACAGCAAGAGCACAGAGACAGCACTGCAGGGAGAACAGTACTGTACTGATACAGCAAGAGCACAGAGACAGCACTGCAGAGAGAACAGTACTGTACTGATACAGCAAGAGCACAGAGACAGCACTGCGGGGAGAACAGTACTGTACTGATACAGCAAGAGCACAGAGACAGCACTGCAGGGAGAACAGTACTGTACTGATACAGCAAGAGCACAGAGACAGCACTGCAGAGAGAACAGTACTGTACTGATACAGCAAGAGCACAGAGACAGCACTGCAGAGAGAACATTACTGTATTGATACAGCAAGAGCACAGAGACAGCACTGCGGGGAGAACAGTACTGTACTGATACAGCAAGAGCACAGAGACAGCACTGCAGGGAGAACAGTACTGTACTGATACAGCAAGAGCACAGAGACAGCACTGCAGGGAGAACAGTACTGTACTGATACAGCAAGAGCACAGAGACAGCACTGCAGAGAGAACAGTACTGTACTGATACAGCAAGAGCACAGAGACAGCACTGCAGAGAGAACATTACTGTACTGATACAGCAAGAGCACAAAGACAGCACTGCAGAGAGAACAGTACTGTACTGATACAGCAAGAGCACAGAGACAGCACTGCAGAGAGAACAGTACTGTACTGATACAGCAAGAGCACAGAGACAGCACTGCAGAGAGAACAGTACTGTACTGATACAGCAAGAGCACAGAGACAGCACTGCAGAGAGAACAGTACTATACGGATACAGCAAGAGCACAGAGACAGCACTGCAGGGAGAACAAGCAAACAAACTGATACAGCAAGAGCACAGAGACAGCACTGCAGGGAGAACAGTACTGTACTGATACAGCAAGAGCACAGAGACAGCACTGCAGAGAGAACAGTACTGTACTGATACAGCAAGAGCACAGAGACAGCACTGCAGAGAGAACAGTACTATACGGATACAGCAAGAGCACAGAGACAGCACTGCAGGGAGAACAGTACTGTACTGATACAGCAAGAGCACAGAGACAGTACTGCAGGGAGAACAAGCAAACAAACTGATACAGCAAGAGCACAGAGACAGCACTGCAGGGAGAACAGTACTGTACTGATACAGCAAGAGCACAGAGACAGCACTGCAGAGAGAACAGTACTGTACTGATACAGCAAGAGCACAGAGACAGCACTGCGGGGAGAACAGTACTGTACTGATACAGCAAGAGCACAGAGACAGCACTGCGAGGAGAACAAGCAAACCCGTGTCTCAACGCAGTGTTATTGCAAAACATGTTGGAGCTGCCTGCAATGTGATGTCACAAAGTAGTTACATTGTAATAATAGAATTCTAGGTAATTCAAATGTTATTACAGCGTTACAAGAATTCTGCATTATAACTGCACAATCACTAGAGTAATGACTGTGTTATTCAGTGTAATCACAGCTCTGTGCAATGTTATAAAGTGTTCTGATCCAATAGAAATGTTCTCTATAGAGACCTCACCTCCCGATGGTGATAAGGGTCATGGCAGTGATGGCGTTATTGAAAGCTTCTGGATCCTCCTCGTTCATGATCCAGTCTGTCATCCTTCCTGTGTAGTAGGGAATGGCCATCTCACCTGCAGAGAATCAGCAGGGCTGAGCGACTCACACACACCACACCTGCATTGTGGATATAACTCATTGTAATCCTAACGTGTTGCATCCTTGTTCATATTGTATTTTAGTAGTATTATTAGCACTTACTGTAAAGTATTTAAATATTCATTTTGCATTGTAACCCTGTACTGCTCTGTAACACCTGCAAGTCATCTTTGATACAGGCGTCTGCAAATAAATCAATAATAATAACAATATAGAGTATTGATCTACAGCAGTTAGTGTTGAGACCATGAGCATTTTTGTCTTCGTTCCTAAACCATATCTATGACAGTATCATAAAGATAGCATGCAAAGAAACATAGATGACATGTGAAATAAACAGCATTACATCACAATATGACAGGGGTTTATAAAGCGCTCTGCATTTAATACACACAACAGCAAAATGAAATGCCTTGTCAAACACACAGGGGTTTAATCTTGATTTATTGGCACGATGCAGAGTCCCTGATATACAGCAGTGTTCAAAGCCTGGAAACAAATGATTTACAGCAGGACTAGGGCTGGGATTGTAGTGCCCGTGTCTCCTCACTCAGACCCCTGACTTACTCAATACCCTGGTATCCCTCAATAGAAAATCGTCTCCTCTTTAAAAATATACTCAATATTTTAATGAGTAAGACGTCTCACAAGTAGAACGGTCCCCCGAAATGTTCTCTTTTTCTAGAAAGCAGCACAGCTGGGGACGGGGAGTTTGTTCAATAACACCCATTCTACTGTACAGAGTGTTTAACACTGCAGCCTCCTTCAATAACACCCATTCTACTGTACAGAGTGTTTAACACTGCAGCCTCCTTCAATAACACCCATTCTACTGTACAGAGTGTTTAACACTGCAGCCTCCTTCAATAACACCCATTCTACTGTACAGAGTGTTTAACACTGCAGCCTCCTTCAATAACACCCATTCTACTGTACAGAGTGTTTAACACTGCAGCCTCCTTCAATAACACCCATTCTACTGTACAGAGTGTTTAACACTGCAGCCTCCTTCAATAACACCCATTCTACTGTACAGAGTGTTTAACACTGCAGCCTCCTTCAATAACACCCATTCTACTGTACAGAGTGTTTAACACTGCAGCCTCCTTCAATAACACCCATTCTACTGTACAGAGTGTTTAACACTGCAGCCTCCTTCAATAACACCCATTCTACTGTACAGAGTGTTTAACACTGCAGCCTCCTTCAATAACACCCATTCTACTGTACAGAGTGTTTAACACTGCAGCCTCCTTCAATAACACCCATTCTACTGTACAGAGTGTTTAACACTGCAGCCTCCTTCAATAACACCCATTCTACTGTACAGAGTGTTTAACACTGCAGCCTCCTTCAATAACACCCATTCTACTGTACAGAGTGTTTAACACTGCAGCCTCCTTCAATAACACCCATTCTACTGTACAGAGTGTTTAACACTGCAGCCTCCTTCAATAACACCCATTCTACTGTACAGAGTGTTTAACACTGCAGCCTCCTTCAATAACACCCATTCTACTGTACATAGTGTTTAACACTGCAGTCTCCTTCAATAACACCCATTCTACTGTACAGAGTGTTTAACACCGCAGCCTCCTTCAATAACACCCATTCTACTGTACAGAGAGTTTAACACCGCAGCCTCCTTCAATAACACCCATTCTACTGTACAGAGTGTTTAACGCTGCAGCCTCCTTCAATAACACCCATTCTACTGTACAGAGAGTTTAACGCTGCAGCCTCCTTCAATAACACCCATTCTACTGTACAGAGTGTTTAACGCTGCAGCCTCCTTCAATAACACCCATTCTACTGTACAGAGTGTTTAACACTGCAGCCTCCTTCAATAACACCCATTCTACTGTACAGAGTGTTTAACTCTCCTTTCTTTAAAACAGCTGCTTTATTTTTACTCCTAATATATTTTTTTTTACTTTTGTTTTCCATCTCATTTAAAAATGTAAGAAAACTGGATCATTGTTTTAAATTCTGCATGAATATTCAATCATGCAGAGACACGCTCTTACCCAGAGATGACACCACCAGGAAGAACCCCACCGCTGCGAAGTGCCTGGCGTCGGGGCTCATCTGCTCCACCAGCCTCCTGAGCGACGCCCCGTTTCTCTTCTGGGACCCGGGTTCGGATGGGGAGGGTGCGTAGCGCTGCCACAGCACAGCCGTCGCGACGGTCACTCCATACCCCAGCGCCAGGGCCGCTCGGACAGTGCCAGCCCCACAGCAGCTCCTGCGCCCCGCGTGCACTCACAGCCTGCAGCGTGGCGTAGCAGGGCAGGAGCAGGCTCAGGAGCAGCACACTCTGCAGCGCGTCTCTGCTCAGCAGCCAGGCCGGGCACTGCGGCGCCCTGCGGACGGTGTGACAGAAGACCAGGCTCAGCACGGCGGCTCGCAGCACACCCGTCACCCACAGGCTCCACAGAGGGAGCTGCAGCTCCGGCACTGGAACCCGGGTCAGCCCGAGCCGCAGGGCGTGAGTGACGGCCACGTCCAGCACCGGGAGACACGCCAGCGCTGCCAGCGGCTTCATGGTGAGGGCTGAGGGGAGGAGAGGGGGGGTTAATACAGCTGAAATCAGACATGAGAAATCAACACATCACAGGCAAGGACTGCTCGGAATCCCAGCACCACTCTCGGCTGGTTCATCCTACAGTCCTGCAACCACCAGGGCACTGGTGTGTGAGACCAGCTGGAGCTGAGGAGGATTCAACTGGCAGCGTCCCCGGGATCAGCACAAAGTCACAAGAGCCAGGTTTCACTGTACTCTATTATTATAATAATACACACAGTGGAGCCAGGTTTCACTGCACTCTATCATTATAATAATACACACAGTGGATCCAGGTTTCACTGCACTCTATCATTATAATAATACACACAGTGGATCCAGGTTTCACTGTCCTCTATCATTACAATAATACACACAGTGGATCCAGGTTTCACTGTACTCTATTATTATAATAATACACACAATGGATCCAGGTTTCACTGTACTCTATTATTATAATAATACACACAATGGATCCAGGTTTCACTGCACTCTATTATTACAATAATACACACAGTGGATCCAGGTTTTACTGTACTCTATTATTATAATAATACACACAGTGGAGCCAGGTTTTACTGTCCTCTATTATTATAATAATACTCACAATGAATCCAGGTTTCACTGTCCTCTATTATTATAATAATACACACAATGGATCCAGGTTTTACTGTACTCTATTATTGCAATAATACACACAGTCAATTAATCCATTCAGTGCTAAATTAATTTTTCTTTGACAAAATCAGAACACGCTCTGTATTTATGTCATGTGAAGCACTCTAAATCAGTTTGCCAGTATTCTGCTAGTTTCCAGCCTGTTACATGTGTAAAACGACAGGCATGTTCACAATGTATATTCACAGCGTCCTGTTTTGAGGACAGTCCAGTTAGACGTGCTCCTGTAATCAGAGCAGTGAAATCTCACGCCGGCTGTGACGCTCCACACATAGAAAATGGAGCCGCTTTATCATCACCGCAGGGAGGAAAAAACACCAAGACCTGGATCATCTTTAGGCTTCAGTTTCTTATTTTATATTGAGGCCTCATAAAAGCATATGAAGGGCTGTATCTGCAGAATTAACAGCTACATTTAGACTGGACCTTTGCGGTTAACACAATTAGAGTAAGTTATCATAACAACATAGCTAAAGAGGACATTAAAATAACAGGGAGATGATCTGCTCTGCAATGGGGCTCTCATTATTACTGAGCTCACAGAATGCATGTGAAACCTGGACTGGATCACACTGCTCTGCAATGGGGGTCTCATTATTACTGAGCTCACAGAATGCATGTGAAACCTGGACTGGATCACACAGCTCTGCAATGGGGCTCTCATTATTACTGAGCTCACAGAATGCATGTGAAACCTGGACTGGATCACACTGCTCTGCAATGGGGCTCTCATTATTACTGAGCTCACAGAATGCATGTGAAACCTGGACTGGATCACACTGCTCTGCAATGGGGCTCTCATTATTACTGAGCTCACAGAATGCATGTGAAACCTGGACTGGATCACACTGCTCTGCAATGGGAGCCTGGGCTGCTCTAAAAGTATTTTTTTAAACATCCATTTAAATTCGTCGGTAAACAATGAATTACATTTTTTTTTATAACAGCCGAGCAAGTACAGCTGTCAACACCAAGCACTGCTACCACCGTCCTGTACGACCTGCATTGAAGACGAGACAGCTAACTTTACATGGACATCATTATAATTAACCACACACACACACACACTACACACACACACACACACACACACACACACACACACACACACACACACACACACATTCACAGGCGCGGTGGCATTTGACAAATGTAATAATAACCTAAAACAGCAGATTTTTGCTCCGTCTTTTTTTCAATTCAAGGTTAGTTTCACTTACGTGTTCCTCTGTATTGCAGCGTCGTGTTTGCACGACACACAGTTGTTAATTACAAAGTGAAATAATCCTGCATACGGTACATCAGATACTAAAGTTTAATACTATTAATGCAAATAATAACAATAAAATAACTAACACGCGGATAGTGTTTAGAACGTCTCAAGGGTACTTCTTCATTCTTACCTTGTTACTGTAAGATACAGGTTTGCCGGAAGAGCTTCTTATTGAAATGTGCTCGTAGGCAAATCACCCAAAATAACTGAAATGATGTAGTTAAAGACCAAAACTTGTACAATGTAGACTCGAGGTTCACGGACTGGAAGAAGCGTTGCTTTAGTTTCTCTCTCTCTGTCTGCCTTGTCTCTGCCGGTTTTATCAGAAGGGTTATGAAACCGAAAGTGTTAGAGATACAAAGGACCGCCCTTTTGTTTCCAGCAACAGATACATAACAATGTATGCACGGCTTACACTGAGGGAAGCTGCTTACACCGCTCTGTGTAAAAGATATACTACATAATATACAATAAATATATACTGTAATTA
>CM060278.1:2106742-2112926 GCA_030684275.1 Acipenser oxyrinchus oxyrinchus | reverse complement strand
CCAGAGGCAGCCTGTGTGTGTGTGAGTGACCAGAGGCAGCCTGTGTGTGTGTGAGTGACCAGAGGCAGCCTGTGTGTGTGTGAGTGACCAGAGGCAGCCTGTGTGTGTGTGTGACCAGAGGCAGCCTGTGTGTGTGTGAGTGACCAGAGGCAGCCTGTGTGTGTGTGAGTGACCAGAGGCAGCCTGTGTGTGTGAGTGACCAGAGGCAGCCTGTGTGTGTGTGAGTGACCAGAGGCAGCCTGTGTGTGTGTGAGTGACCAGAGGCAGCCTGTGTGTGTGTGAGTGACCAGAGGCAGCCTGTGTGCACTGTGTGTGTGTGACCAGAGGCAGCCTGTGTGTGTGTGAGTGACCAGAGGCAGCCTGTGTGTGTGTGAGTGACCAGAGGCAGCCTGTGGTGTGTGAGTGACCAGAGGCAGCCTGTGTGTGTGTGAGTGACCAGAGGCAGCCTGTGTGTGTGTGAGTGACCAGAGGCAGCCTGTGTGTGTGTGAGTGACCAGAGGCAGCCTGTGTGTGTGAGTGACCGAGAGGCAGCCTGTGTGTGTGTGAGTGACCAGGCAGGCAGCCTGTGTGTGTGTGGTGACCAGAGGCAGCCTGTGTGTGTGGTGACCAGAGTGCAGCCTGTGTGTGTGCAGTGACCAGAGGCAGCCTGTGTGTGTGAGTGACCAGAGGCAGCCTGTGTGTGTGAGTGACCAGAGGCAGCCTGTGTGTGTGACCAGAGGCAGCCTGTGTGTGTGAGTGACCTGGCAGGCAGCCTGTGTGCACTGTGCACTGTACCTGTGCAGGTGTGGCTGGTATGCACTGTGCACTGTACCTGTGCAGGTGTGGCTGGTATGCACTGTGCACTGTACCTGTGCAGGTGTGGCTGGTATGCACTGTGCTGTGTACCTGTGCAGGTCGAGCTGGTAGTCCACGATGTCGGCTACAGCCATGCGCGCCGCCGCTGAGCCGAAGCGCAGCAGTACACGTTGTCATGGAGACGAGACAGCTTGTTCATCACGCGGTTCACCACCGACTGACTGGAGCGAAGAAAGAGAAGAAGAAACAGACAAGCTGTCAATCACTGAGCAAACAGACACACAGACACGGGGTCACTGAGGCATTCTCTTACTGTGAAACTCAGTGTATCATGTAAGTCTTTCTACCATTATAAAAGTTTACCATGGTGAAATCAAAGCAAAGTGTAGTAAAGCATGGTAAAACACAGAGAGGTATACTCTATGAATATATATATATATTAATAGAGGTATACTCCACCACAGTAAATGCTTAGTGCTGTATAAGGTGGGGTTTTGTGATACAAGATCAACAGCAGCTACTTGTAGTCCACAATGCTTCTTGAATTATGAAGATTAAATGAATGTCATTTGCAGCTGCAGAATGCATGCTGAGCCCCCGTGCAATCTCACTGACATCTCGTCTTCCAGCAAAACAGACACATTCT
Organism: Acipenser oxyrinchus oxyrinchus; assembly: GCA_030684275.1. NCBI lineage: Eukaryota > Metazoa > Chordata > Actinopteri > Acipenseriformes > Acipenseridae > Acipenser > Acipenser oxyrinchus. The sequence goes on along the minus strand of CM060278.1, from coordinate 2,111,485 downwards.
ACAAGGACCCGCGTCTCAGGGCTGTCACAAGCATCGAGAGCAATGAGCACATCTGAACATGTACAATAGCAGGGTCGTGCTGTTCATTTCATTGGGCTGTGTGAGGTCTATCTCAGGACATCGCCACAGTGCTATTTAACCCTGCTTATATTAGTTGTTATTTTAAATGACCTAATAGCCATTGCATGCACAACATTGGCATATTTCTTAATTATGCCATGATGACCCCAGTGTGTCACATGATGCGTGTTACTCGACATGCTCACCCTGCGGACACACGCGAGTCGGACCCGATCACCACGCCTCCCTCAAACTCCACAGCCATGATAGTGGTCTGGAGAAGAAACACAAACACACATGACACAGCTGACACAGCACTGACACAGCACTGACACAGCACTGACACAGCACTGACACAGCACTGACACAGCGAGCACTGACACAGCACTGACACAGCACTGACACAGCGAGCACTGACACAGCACTGACACAGCACTGACACAGCACTGACACAGCACTGACACAGCGAGCACTGACACAGCACTGACACAGCACAGACACAGCACTGACACAGCGAGCACTGACACAGCACTGACACAGCACTGACACAGCACTGACACAGCACTGACACAGCACTGACACAGCACTGACACAGCACTGACACAGCACTGACACAGCACAGACACAGCACTGACACAGCACTGAGACAGCGAGCACTGACACAGCACTGACACAGCACACTGACACAGCACTGACACAGCGAGCACTGACACAGCACTGACACAGCACTGACACAGCACTGACACAGCACTGACACAGCACTGACACAGCACATGACACAGCACTGACACAGCACTGACACAGCGAGCACTGACACAGCACTGACACAGCACACTGACACAGCACTGACACAGCACTGACACAGCACTGACACAGCGAGCACTGACACAGCACTGACACAGCGAGCACTGACACAGCACTGACACAGCACATGACACAGCACTGACACGCAGCACTGACACAGCACTGACACAGCACACTGACACAGCACTGACACAGCACAGACACAGCACTGACACAGCACTGACACAGCCGACGCAGCACTGACACAGCAGCACTGACACAGCACTGACACACGCAGCACTGACACAGCACTGACACAGCACAGACACAGCACTGACACAGCACTGACACAGCAGCACTGACACAGCACTGACACAGCACAGCACTGACACAGCACTGACACAGCACTGACACAGCACTGACACAGCAGCACTGACACAGCACGAGCACTGACACAGCACTGACACAGCACTGACACAGCACTGACACAATGTACTGGCCTCCATGCATCTGCCTGCTTCATGAAGAACGGACACAGAACTTCAATGCTCATTTACATTTGTTACATTTCCCTTCGTTTTAATGACATTCCCAATTATTCTGAGGGTCCTGTTGCTTCAGATATTGATTTCCATTTTTTCTGGATCAGAATCTGATGCAGAATCTGTGCCTGTAGAATCCTAGATGCCAGCAGGAAGGTTTGATTCTGATTCAGAAAAGTATTCACATTCAATACCAGAGGAGCAACACAACTCAGAGCCACTGTCAGTGATTACACACATCATTGATATGTGAGAGAGGTGAACAAATGAACGAGCCACATGCACAACATGAATGAGTTTCCATAGCATTGCAAACACCTCATTGTGTCGTAGCGTCTCATTGGGTAACGTCTGAAACACCGGACCCTTAACACGTAGTTTATTTAAATAATGTCCATTCAAAGTCTGTTTTAAAGAAGCAAGCACCAGTCTGGTACAGCTGTGTGACTATACCCACAGAAGACTATTCCTAAAGTTGTTTTTACTCCATTATTTAAGTTTTGGAGAAACACGCTTGTTAATATAAAAATTTTCAAACTGTTTTCCTCTCAATTTCTGTTTCATTATTACGGTTGATTTTAGACTTTTGAAAATTGACACCCTGAGTGAATAAATGCAAAGTAAAAATGAAAATGTACAGCAATGTGCTTTTTAACAGAAACTCGGAGTCGCGACGCCTCTCTGCAGGTGAGGAGGTGACGCGTGTAAACAGCCGCGCCGGTCCGCGTCTCCCCGCACAGAGCTCCCGCTTCCACACCACGAGCTCCCTGGTGCTGCTCACGGATCGAGGTCCCCTCCTGCACCCGCAATGAAACGCACTGAACGTCTCGTTCAATGGGGTCCAGAATGCAAAAACGAAAGTATTCCTGCAAGGCGCACTGAAACTGAAAGCGTTACACTCACTCGCGTTTCTCTTAAAGGATATGTCATTTTAACAAAACTGTCCATATTGTATTCTACACACACACACAATACTGCCCGCTCCACCGTCCTTCTATTATTATTATTATTATTATTATTATTATTATTATTATTATTATTATTATTATTATTATTATTATTAATCACGCTGAGTTATGCAGCAACAGGTACAGGAGTCGTGCCGACCCAGTGAGAACAAAGACAACATGTTAGCAAACAAATATGTCACTCACCCCGGTACTGACTTCACAGTTTAACCAGCTCGGTTCCGATGAAAGCGGCATTTTGAGATGATTAAATTCCTATTGTTTCCTTAACCACTTCAATCGAAACCGGCCTCCGATCCAGGACTGCAAGGTACTGTATTTTAAAAAGGGAGGGATGCTGTAACTTTGAACTTCCTAGAAGTATGTGCGCTAGAGGGCGCTCTAATCCACTCGACATGGAGTGCGCTGCTTCACTGAACTGCGCTCCAGAGACAGTTAACGGGGAATTCCCGAATTAAAACCTATTGAGACCAATTCTACCTGGCAACCAGTGACACGAACACAAAATTAAAATGCGATTTGTTAATGGACGAAATGTAATAAATTCCTCGCTGCCACAGTTCAATGTGTTTGTATTGGTATGAAACCCCCTGAAAAGCCCAGCAAAGACTCCCTGTGAAGCGTGGCAGTGTACAGTATTACCTGACGGTAAAAAAAGGTTGCATGATGTTAAACCACAGTTTAAACAGCATCATCATTATTTAGGAATTTTGCTAAACTTCTGACATTGTATTTTTACTGATGTTAAACCGCAGTTACAATGTAGTGCAGTCTAGTCTAGAGATCTCAAACTGCAGTTACAATGTAATTCAATGCAGTCTAGTCTAGTGATCTCAAACTGCAGTTACAAAGTAATTATAATACAGTCTAGTCTAGTGATCTCAAACTGCAGTTACAAAGTAATTATAATACAGTCTAGTCTAGTGATCTCAAACTGCAGTTACAATGTAATTATAATACAGTCTAGTCTAGTGATCTCAAACTGCAGTTACAATGTAATTATAATACAGTCTCTAGTGATCTCAAACTGCAGTTACAATGTAATTATAATACAGTCTAGTCTAGTGATCTCAAACTGCAGTTACAATGTAATTATAATACAGTCTAGTCTAGTGATCTCAAACTGCAGTTACAATGTAATTATAATACAGTCTAGTCTAGTGATCTCAAACTGCAGTTACAATGTAATTATAATACAGTCTAGTCTAGTGATCTCAAACTGCAGTTACAATGTAATTATAATACAGTCTAGTCTAGTGATCTCAAACTGCAGTTACAATGTAATTATAATACAGTCTAGTCTAGTGATCTCAAACTGCAGTTACAATGTAATTATAATACAGTCTAGTGATCTCAAACTGCAGTTACAATGTAATTCAATGTCAGTCTAGTGATCTCAAACTGCAGTTACAATGTAATTATAATATCTAGTCTAGTGATCTCAAACTGCAGTTACAATGTAATTATAATACTAGTCTAGTGATCTCAAACTGCAGTTACAATGTAATTATAATACAGTCTAGTCTAGTGATCTCAAACTGCAGTTACAATGTAATTCAATAAGTCAGTCTAGTGATCTCAAACTGCAGTTACAATGTAATTATAATACAGTCTAGTAGATCTCAAACTGCAGTTACAATGTAATTCAATACAGTCTAGTCTAGTGATCTCAAACTGCAGTTACAATGTAATTATAATACAGTCTAGTGATCTCAAACTGCAGTTACAATGTAATTCAATACAGTCTAGTCTAGTGATCTCAAACTGCAGTTACAATGTAATTATAATAGTCAGTCTAGTGATCTCAAACTGCAGTTACAATGTAATTATAATACAGTCTAGTCTAGTGATCTCAAACTGCAGTTACAATGTAATTCAATACAGTCTAGTCTAGTGATCTCAAACTGCAGTTACAATGTAATTATAATACTAGTCTAGTGATCTCAAACTGCAGTTACAATGTAATTCAATACAGTCTAGTCTAGTGATCTCAAACTGCAGTTACAATGTAATTATAATACAGTCTAGTCTAGTGATCTCAAACTGCAGTTACAATGTAATTATAATACAGTCTAGTCTAGTGATCTCAAACTGCAGTTACAATGTAATTCAATGCAGTCTAGTCTAGTGATCTCAAACTGCAGTTACAATGTAATTATAATACAGTCTAGTGATCTCAAACTGCAGTTACAATGTAATTATACTACAGTCTAGTCTAGTGATCTCAAACTGCAGTTACAATGTAATTCAATGCAGTCTAGTCTAGTGATCTCAAACTGCAGTTACAATGTAATTCAATGCAGTCTAATCTAGTGATCTCAAACTGCAGTTACAATGTAATTATAATATAGTCTAGTGATCTCAAACTGCATTTACAATGTAATTATAAT
>CM060278.1:2074242-2101742 GCA_030684275.1 Acipenser oxyrinchus oxyrinchus | reverse complement strand
CTCTAATAATACCAACCCAGGAGCCCCCAGTGCTGCACAGTGCTCTAATAACAACAACCCAGGAGCCCCAGTGCTGCACAGTGCTCTAATAATACCAACCCAGGAGCCCCCAGTGCTGCACAGTGCTCTAATAATACCAACCCAGGAGCCCCAGTGCAGCACAGTGCTCTAATAATACCAACCCAGGAGCCCCCAGTGCTGCACAGTGCTCTAATAATACCAACCCAGGAGCCCCCAGTGCTGCACAGTGCTCTAATAATACCAACCCAGCTGTGGCTCATCAGGGTGGGTATTGTGCACACAGTCATACAGCCCATGACATGAGTCTGGTAGTGAGTGTAGGAACAATTCAATAATTGATCATTTAGTGTTATAAGATCGAGGATTTACTATGAACACACACACGCTTAGAGACAAAGAATGTTTAATCAATTGTAGTATTTTATTAAGTACACAAATATTAAACAGAAATCAGAAAAGTCAGAAAATAAATCTCTTAGTCTCAAAGCACAAAACACAAGTCAAAAGCTCTCTGGCTTCCATGCAGCTAGCAGGGCCGTTGAAATATGACACCGCATATTCCTCACACACAAAGCAGCAGCTTCAGCAGCACAAGCAGGCTGTGACGTAGCTAGTAGCTTGCCAACACATACACGCCCACATACACACACAGCCTACACTGAAATGGTGCAGACAATCTTAGAATATATCACATGAAGGGTATTAATGGTATATAGATTGAGGATACAGCAAGTTTACTTTTAAAGAAATTCTTCATACAACAATATGAGGTATATTACTTATAGTTACTTCATCAAGTTTCACTAAAGGTTATTTCACACGCAAAGTGTGCAAACTAAATAATTAACTGTTCAATTCTGTATGAATTTGTTACAATTAAATGATTTAGTACCATGAAAGGAAAATGCAACAGGAATTATACTCAACGGTTCCTTGAAGCTTAGACTTTGGTTCACTGGTTTGGAAACTCAATCTGTTGAAATCTCCATTACAAAAAGGCTCTCTCTCTCAGCAACAAAGTCTTCAATCCCCAAATCAGATCAAACTCGGCAAAAGTTTTCAATCCTCGATAGAATCAACAAACAGCTGGAACAAAGTCTTCAGTCCTTGGTATAGGATCCACAGCAGCCTCGTCCGCTCTGTCCTCTTCGCTGAATCTTTAGCTACGCAGGTAGCAGGGCACAGTTTCTTTTGGATACTGTGGTTTTAGGTGTACAGCAGACCCAGACTGGTTTGTCTGATAACAGTCTCAAGTTTTACAGCCATCCTCCCGCCGGGTCTCAGTCTTGTTGCTTGTGGTCGTTGACTCTCTTGCAGCTTGCTTCCTTGTCTTGAGTCTGTTTTCAGGCAGAGTCCTGTCTTGGTTCCTGGAGTTGCAGCTTTGCGTAGCAGAGTGACAGCACTCGATGTGGAGCGCAACATGTTTAGTTTTGCTTGGATATTTATAGTCTTTTCACTCTGCTAAGTAGCCACTTCAGGAGGTCATTCGTGTATCTTGCCTCTTTAAAACTCAGTCCTTTGATGTTTTAATGTTCTTCTCCGCTGAGATATGTTGCAGTTGTGAATTATCTGCATAATTCAACTCTCCTTTCAGCCTAATCCAGTCCAGACAGCACCTAGTTTAGTCACCAGTTCAGTTGGTTACACAGTTCAGTATGTCTGCAATAAAGGCCTTTTTCTCAAGACACAGCTGTTTGTCCTGTTTCTCAAGACACAGCAGTTTCTTTAGTCAGTCCAGTTACATTTCTAATACACGTTCAGGTATTAATATCATATTCAGTGGCTCCAGTCCATGACATGAGTCTGGTAGTGTGTCTCCAGTCCATGACATGAGTCTGGTAGTGTGTCTCCAGCCCATGAGTCTGGTAGTGTGTCTCCAGTCCATGACATGAGTCTGGTAGTGTGTCTCCAGTCCATGACATGAGTCTGGTAGTGTGTCTCCAGTCCATGACATGAGTCTGGTAGTGTGTCTCCAGCCCATGAGTCTGGTAGTGTGTCTCCAGTCCATGACATGAGTCTGGTAGTGTGTCTCCAGTCCATGACATGAGTCTGGTAGTGTGTCTCCAGTCCATGACATGAGTCTGGTAGTGTGTCTCCAGTCCATGACATGAGTCTGGTAGTGTGTCTCCAGTCCATGACATGAGTCTGGTAGTGTGTCTCCAGTCCATGACATGAGTCTGGTAGTGTGTCTCCAGTCCATGACATGAGTCTGGTAGTGTGTCTCCAGTCCATGACATGAGTCTGGTAGTGTGTCTCCAGTCCATGACATGAGTCTGGTAGTGTGTCTCCAGTCCATGACATGAGTCTGGTAGTGTGTCTCTCAGTGCACTCTACACTCTGTGTCGAGTGACCTGTGTTTGTTGTTCAGTGGACCACGCTGAGTGTCAATGACTGTGTTGTTGTCTGAGTGACAGTGAGTGATGTGTGTGATTGTGTTGCTGAGTGACAGTGTGTCTGTGTGACTGTTGCTGAGTGACTGTATGTGTCTGTGTGACAGTGTGTGATCTGTGTGACTGTGTGTATCTGTATGGCTGTGTATCTGTGTGACAGAGTGTATCTGTGTGACTGTGTGTATCTGTGTGACTGTCTGTATCTGTGTGACTGTGTGTATCTGTGTTGCTGAGTGACAAGTGTCTTTGTGACTGTGTGTCTGTGACAGTGTGTACCTATGTGAATGTGTGTGTCTCTGTGACGGTGTGTATCTGCGTTGCTGTGTGTATCTGTGTGACTGTGTATCTGCATGGCTGTGTGTCCTTGTGACAGTGTGTATCTGTGTGACTGTGTGTATCTGTGTTGCTGAGTGACAAGTGTCTTTGTGACTGTGTGTCTGTGACAGTGTGTACCTATGTGAATGTGTGTGTCTCTGTGACGGTGTGTATCTGCGTTGCTGTGTGTGTCTGTGTGACTGTGTTGCTGAGCGACAGTGTGTCTGTGTGACTGTGTCTGTGTGAGTGTGTGTCTGTGTGACATTGTGTATCTGTGTGACTGTGTGCCTGTGTGACAGTTGTATCTGTGTGTCTGTGTGACTGTGTGTATCTGTGTGACTGTGTGCCTGTGTGACAGTGTGTCTGTGTGACTGTGTGTATCTGTGTGACTGTGTGTCTGTGTGACAGTGTGTGTCTGTGTGACTGTGTGTATCTGTGTGACTGTGTTGCTGAGTGACAGTGTGCCTGTGTGACTGTGTGTCTGTGTGACAGTGTGTGTATCTGTGTGACTGTGTGTCTGTGTGACTGTGTGTATCTGTGTGACTGTGTGTATCTGTGTGACTGTGTGTATCTGTGTGACATGTGTGTATCTTCTGTGTGTACCTGTACTGTGCTCTCGATCCCAAACTAACAAAGCTGTCCTTTAATTGACTTGCTTGTGTTTGTGTCTAAAGTTTTCTCGTTGCTGACTTGTGTATACTGTTCCTCTTGGTTTCACACACAAACACACACATCCTTTTCAATCAAGTTGTTTTAATTAAAAATTACAGCAGAAACACCTGCATTGACAAACCTGTAAAAACAACAAGTAAAAAACTAAACCCAGCTGCAACCCACACAAAGATTGAACTCACAAGCGATTCGCTTTGTATTCATTTAAAGAAGTTTTGCATTTTAAAATTAGATAGAACAGTATTGTGGATTCTCAAACTGTATTTGATTTAACAAAACAGATTTAAATAAGAGTTGACTTGTGAGTTACAGCTGTGACTCACTTTGTTTCAGTGGATATTAATATTAATTAATATTTACATCTTGTGTTTGCAGATACTGTGAATGCATGGAAATATTAGAAATATGCAGCTTAAAAAGAATTGAAAAGGATCTAAAGCTGCTGGAAACTAGAACTTAAAAACAAATTCACTGAATGAAATAATAATCCTGGAGTGCAAAACTGAATAGAGAAACACACACTGCACTTAGACCTGCTTCAATCAATGCACTGTGATATAACTGAATAGAGAAACACACACTGCACTTAGACCTGCTTCAATCAATGCACTGTGATATAACTGAATAGAGAAACACACACTGGACTTAGACCTGCTTCAATCAATGCACTGTGATATAACTGAATAGAGAAACACACACTGCACTTAGACCTGCTTCAGTCAATGCACTGTGATATAACTGAATAGAGAAACACACACTGCACTTAGACCTGCTTCAATCAATGCACTGTGATATAACTGAATAGAGAAACACACACTGCACATAGACCTGCTTCAATCAATGCACTGTGATATAACTGAATAGAGAAACACACACTGCACTTAGACCTGCTTCAATCAATGCACTGTGATATAACTGAATAGAGAAACACACACTGCACTTAGACCTGCTTCAATCAATGCACTGTGATATAACTGAATAGAGAAACACACACTGCACTTAGACCTGCTTCAATCAATGCACTGTGATATAACTGAATAGAGAAACACACACTGCACTTAGACCTGCTTCAGTCAATGCACTTAAAGCTCACACTAGCTCAAACTCCTATTAGTAACCCCCCCCCAGACTCACAGGTGAGATGTATTGATGCTGTGATGAGAATCAGTTCATTCACAGCAGCTTTACCAGGGGGCTGATTGTTCAAACTCCTATTAGTAACCCTGCAGACTCACAGGTGAGACGTATTGATGCTGTGATGAGAATCAGTTCATTCACAGCAGCTTTACCAGGAGGCTGATTGTATAATAACCCCAGGACTGGGTGCAGCAGGGCTGGTGTGAGTTTCAAGCCCTGTGATGTAGAGCAATTTAAAAACAGTGACACCAAGTCACGAGGCACAGCGGAGTCCTCCTAGCACACTTGGACTGCGGACGGCTCAGGGTCACAGTCAGGCCTCACTTACTGGACACACTCCTTTACAAGCTCAGCGCAGACACGAGGGGAATTAAAGAGGGGGGGGCTTCTAATGTTCTTATAGGAGCCAGATTGCATGCTTGTTTATTTATCTATGATCCACAGTGTTATTATTATTATTATTATTATTATTATTATTATTATTATTATTATTATTAGTTTATTTAGCAGACGCCTTTATCCAAGGCGACTTACAGAGACTAGGGTGTGTGAACTATGCATCAGCTGCAGAGTCACTTACAACTACGTCTCACCCGAAAGACGGAGCACAAGGAGGTTAAGTGACTTGCTCAGGGTCACACAATGAGTCAGTGGTTGAGGTGGGATTTGAACCGGGACCTCCTGGTTACAAGCCCTTTCTTTAACCACTGGACCACACAGCCTCCTATTGCAGTATATGTCAGTGTTACAATGCAGTAGACTTATGAAACTTTGTATAATAGTAGAGGTCTATGAGAAGTTGATGTTTTCACCACATTTTTGCTGCTTCATAACACTTAACACTAATACAGAAACTGTTCTTATCGGAGCCAGATTGCATTGTTTATTTATGATCCACAGAATCTCTGTGGAACCACTCCTCTCCTAGAGAGCCTCAGAGGTGATCAATACAATAATAATAATAATAATAATACCTGATCAGCTCGAATTGATTCGAGTGAGTAATGGCATGTATGGTCTAATGCATATCTGGGCTGGACTGGCCCTCGCTGTGCCCCACTGAATGTCACATCAGATATGTAGCCTCTAAGGGATTGTGAATGTGCTGGAGTCACGGTCCCTGCGCACTGCCAAGCAAAAGAGCACAGAGATACGAAGTCTCGCAGCAACAGGCCACTTCAATTAACATTCAGCTGAAAAAGAACATTTCAGAACAATACAAATGCAGAACAGAGATCATTTTTGATTTGATTTGATGATGAATGAAGCGTACAGTGATGATGTCATTGTGCTACCCTGTCACAGTGCACGCCTCAGAGCACTTCCTATACAATCTTTGTTTTTGTGATTAATAATACAATTCTGTCTTCAGTTTAAAAGGCCCTTCCACAGCAGTATCAATGTATTCTTCCACAGCAGTCTCAATGTATTCTTCCACAGCAGTATCCATGTATTCTTCCACAGCAGTCTCAATGTATTCTTCTCCCTGCAGAGAGTGTGCAGTGTGTAGTGGAGTGCAGGCTGCTCTGAGCTCTCAATTCTGCTGTTCTGGTCCCTCCTGGTCCCGGTCGACCCCGTTGCGGTTGAAGCCCCTGCTCTGTTTCTCCAGCAGGCTCTGGTAGACGCCCCTCTTTGCAGCAGATCCGAGTGGCTCCCTGCTCCACCACCTCCCTCCCTGCAGCACGATGATGCGGTCCGCCCGCCCAGGGAGCTCAGCCTGTGAGAGATCAGGAGCACCGAGCAGCGCCCATTCAGTACAGCTGACTGGACCTGTACAGGGGAACAGCAACACAGAGTGCAATCACACCACTGCACAGGGGAACACAGCAATACACAGTGCAATCACATCACTGCACAGGGGAACACAGCAATACACAGTGCAATCACATCACTGCACAGGGGAACACAGCAATACACAGTGCAATCACACCACTGCACAGGGGAACACAGCAATACACAGTGCAATCACATCACTGCACAGGGGAACACATCAATACACAGTGCAATCACATCACTGCACAGGGGAACACAGCAATACACAGTGCAATCACACCACTGCACAGGGGAACACAGCAATACACAGTGCAATCACACCACTGCACAGGGGAACACAGCAATACACAGTGCAATCACATCACTGCACAGGGGAACACAGCAATACACAGTGCAATCACATCACTGCACAGGGGAACAGCAACACAGTGCAATCACACCACTGCACAGGGGAACACAGCAATACACAGTGCAATCACATCACTGCACAGGGGAACACAGCAATACACAGTGCAATCACATCACTGCACAGGGGAACACAGCAAACACAGTGCAATCACATCACTGCACAGGGGAACACAGCAATACACAGTGCAATCACACCACTGCACAGGGGAACACAGCAATACACAGTGCAATCACACCACTGCACAGGGGAACAGCAACACAGTGCAATCACACCACTGCACAGGGGAACACAGCAATACACAGTGCAGTCACATCACTGCACAGGGGAACACAGCAATACACAGTGCAGTCACATCACTGCACAGGGGAACAGAGCAATACACAGTGCAATCACATCACTGCACACAGGGGAACAGAACTGTGTATTGGTATCCCAGTGTATCTGTCCAGTGTGCTTATATCTCAGTGTGTTTGCTGTACGTACCAGGTGCTCAGTCTCTGTGTCCAGGGAGCTGGTGGCGTCATCCAGGATGAGAATGCGGGGGTCCCTGAGCAGAGCCCGAGCAATCGCCACACGCTGCTTCTGACCCCCCGAGAGCTGCCCGCCCTTCTCACCAGCGTCTGCAAAAACACACAGGACACAGACTTTAAACATTGAGCAAGCCTGCACCCCCCCCTCATCTCAATCACTAACACTGAGCAAGCCTGCACCCCCTCTCTCATCTCAATCACTAACACTGAGCAAGCCTGCACCCCCTCTCTCATCTCAATCACTAACACTGAGCAAGCCTGCACCCCCTCTCTCATCTCAATCACTAACACTGAGCAAGCCTGCACCCTCTCTCATCTCAATCACTAACACTGAGCAAGCCTGCACCCTCTCTCATCTCAATCACTAACACTGAGCAAGCCTGCACCCCTCTCTCATCTCAATCACTAACACTGAGCAAGCCTGCACCCCTCTCTCATCTCAATCACTAACACTGAGCAAGCCTGCACCCTCTCTCATCTCAATCACTAACACTGAGCAAGCCTGCACCCCTCTCTCATCTCAATCACTAACACTGAGCAAGCCTGCACCCCTCTCTCATCTCAATCACTGAACACTGAGCAAGCCTGCACCCCTCTCTCATCTCAATCACTAACACTGAGCAAGCCTGTACTGTGCTGTGATGCTGTTTTTGCTGGTTTGTGTGTACTGTGCTGTGATGCAGGTTTCGCTGGTTTGGTGTGTACTGTACTGTGCTGTGATGCTGTTTTTGCTGGTTTGGTGTGTACTGTGCTGTGATGCTGTTTTTGCTGGTTTGGTGTGTACTGTACTGTGCTGTGATGCAGGTCTCGCTGGTTTGGTGTGTACTGTACTGTGCTGTGATGCTGTTTTTGTTGGTTTGGTGTGTACTGTACTGTGCTGTGATGTAGATCTTGCTGGTTTGGTGTATACTGTACCGTGCTGTGATGCAGGTCTCGCTGGTTTGGTGTGTACTGTGCTGTACTGAGCTGTGATGCAGGTCTCGCTGGTTTGGTGTGTATTGTACTGTGCTGTACTGTGCTGTGATGCTGGTCTCGCTGGTTTGGTGTGTACTGTGCTGTACTGTGCTGTGATGCAGGTCTCGCTGGTTTGGTGTATACTGTACTGTGCTGTACTGTACTATGCTGTGCTGTGCTGTAGCTCCCCTCACCTGTGCCGTAGCCCTCCTGCAGTTCCGTGATGAAGTTGTGTGCGATGGCTCTCTTGGCTGCTCGCTGCACCTCCTCCTCGCTTTTCTGCTCCACTCCATACGAGATGTTCTCCTGAACCGAGCGAGCGAACAGCACCGGCTCCTGACTCACCAGTGCAACCTGGCAGGGCAACGAGAAACAATTGCTAACCAGCAATCACTAACCAGCAATCACTAACCAAGAGACAATAACCAGCAATCACTAACCAAGAGACAATAACCAGCAATCACTAACCTAGAGACAATAACCAGCAATCACTAACCTACAGACAATAACCAGCAATCACTAACCTAGACAATAACCAGCAATCACTAACCTAGAGACAATAACCAGCAATCACTAACCTAGAGACAATAACCAGCAATCACTAACCTAGAGACAATAACCAGCAATCACTAACCTAGACAATAACCAGCAATCACTAACCTAGAGACAATAACCAGCAATCACTAACCTAGAGACAATAACCAGCAATCACTAACCTAGAGACAATAACCAGCAATCACTAACCTAGACAATAACCAGCAATCACTAACCTAGAGACAATAACCAGCAATCACTAACCTAGACAATAACCAGCAATCACTAACCTACAGACAATAACCAGCAATCACTAACCTAGACAATAACCAGCAATCACTAACCTAGACAATAACCAGCAATCACTAACCTACAGACAATAACCAGCAATCACTAACCTAGACAATAACTAGCAATCACTAACCTACAGACAATAACAAGCAATCACTAACCTAGACAATAACCAGCAATCACTAACCTAGAGACAATAACCAGCAATCACTAACCTACAGACAATAACCAGCAATCACTAACCTAGACAATAACCAGCAATCACTAACCAGCAATCACTAACCAAGAGACAATAACCAGCAATCACTAACCAAGAGACAATAACCAGCAATCACTAACCTACAGACAATAACCAGCAATCACTAACCTACAGACAATAACCAGCAATCACTAACCTAGACAATAACCAGCAATCACTAACCTAGAGACAATAACCAGCAATCACTAACCTACAGACAATAACCAGCAATCACTAACCTAGACAATAACCAGCAATCACTAACCTAGAGACAATAACCAGCAATCACAAACCTACAGACAATAACCGGCAATCACTAACCTAGACAATAACCAGCAATCACTAACCTAGACAATAACCAGCAATCACTAACCTAGAGACAATAACCAGCAATCACTAACCTACAGACAATAACCGGCAATCACTAACCTAGACAATAACCAGCAATCGCTAACCTACAGACAATAACCGGCAATCACTAACCTAGACAATAACCAGCAATCACTAACCTAGACAATAACCAGCAATCACTAACCTAGAGACAATAACCAGCAATCACTAACCTACAGACAATAACCAGCAATCACTAACCTAGACAATAACCAGCAATCACTAACCTAGACAATAACCAGCAATCACTAACCTAGAGACAATAACCAGCAATCACTAACCTACAGACAATAACCAGCAATCACTAACCTAGACAATAACCAGCAATCACTAACCTAGAGACAATAACCAGCAATCACAAACCTACAGACAATAACCGGCAATCACTAACCTAGACAATAACCAGCAATCGCTAACCTACAGACAATAACCAGCAATCACTAACCTACAGAATAACCAGCAATCACTAACCTAGACAATAACCAGCAATCACTAACCTACAGACAATAACCAGCAATCACTAACCTAGACAATAACCAGCAATCACTAACCTACAGACAATAACCAGCAATCACTAACCTACAGACAATAACCAGCAATCAATAACCAGCAATCAATAAGTGTGAGTGCTGGTAGTGTGAGTGCAGTGCGAGTGCTGGTAGTGTGAGTGCTGGTAGTGTGAGTGCTGGTAGTGTGAGTGTGAGTGCTGGTAGTGTGAGTGCAGTGTGAGTGCTGGTAGTGTGAGTGTGAGTGCTGGTAGTGTGAGTGCAGTGTGAGTGCTGGTGCAGTGAGTGTGAGTGCTGGTAGTGTGAGTGCAGTCTGAGTGCTGGTAGTGTGAGTGCTGGTAGTGTGAGTGTGAGTGCTGGTAGTGTGAGTGCTGGTAGTGTGAGTGCAGTGTGAGTGCTGGTAGTGTGGTGAGTGAGTGCTGGTAGTGTGAGTGCTGGTAGTGTGAGTGCAGTGTGAGTGCTGGTAGTGTGAGTGCTGGTAGTGTGAGTGCTGGTAGTGTGAGTGCAGTGTGAGTGCTGGTAGTGTGAGTGTGCAGTGTGAGTGCTGGTAGTGTGAGTGCTGGCAGTGTGAGTGCTGGTAGTGTGAGTGCTGGTAGTGTGAGTGTGAGTGCTGGTAGTGTGAGTGCAGTGTGAGTGCTGGTAGTGTGAGTGCTGGTAGTGTGAGTGCATTACCTTCCTGTGCAGGTACGCGTGCTGGTAGTCTTGAAGGGGAGCCCCGTCCAGCAGGATCTCTCCACTCTGGGGCTGGTAAGCGCCCAGCAGACACACACACGTCGACTTCCCCGCCAGAGGGGCCCACCAGAGCCGTGATCTCACCAGGGTGCAGCTCAAACGAGACGCCTGAGAGAGAGAGAGAGAGAGAGAGAGAGAGAGAGAGAGAGAGAGAGAGAGAGACAGGGTCAATTCAACCTGAAACACAGTCAAACAATGTGACCTGAGCGGAGAGGCTCTCACACACAGAGGAGCACCAGAGCCGTGATCTCACCAGGGCGCAGCTCAAACGAGACGCTCTGGAGGAGAGAGAGAGAGAAAGTGAGCAACACCTCTCTCTCTCACACACACACACACACACACACACACACAGAGTAACCCAGAGATACACTCTCAGAGCGACACCTCTCTCTCTCACACACACACACACACACACACACACACACACACACACACACACACACACACACACACACAGAGTAACCCAGTGATACACTCTCAGAGCGACACCTCTGTTGCCCGGGTTTGTCACAGTGTTGATTCTCAAGCACAGTGGCGCTGGCTGTGGCTCCCTGCGGAGGCTCTCACCTTGAGCACGGTGGTGTCGGGTCTGCGAGGGTAGGCGAAGCTGACGTTCTTGAACTCCACGTGTCCCCTCAGGGTCTCGGGTGCGAGGGTCCCCGCTGTCATCTCCGGCTCGCGATCCATGTACTCGAAGATTTTCTCTGAGGCGCCGATCGCCTTCTTCACATGGGGATAGTACGAGAGCAGCACCTGAAACCAGAGAAACCAGCAAAACCAGTGAGAGACCGACAACGCAGCCAGCAAAACCAGTGAGAGACCGGCAACGTAGCCAGCAAAACCAGTGAGACCGACAACGCAGCCAGCAAAACCAGTGAGAGACCGGCAACGCAGCCAGCAAAACCAGTGAGAGACCGACATCGCAGCCAGCAAAACCAGTGAGAGACTGACAACGCAGCCAGCAAAACCAGTGAGAGACCGACATCGCAGCCAGCAAAACTAGTGAGAATCACAACACAGCCATAAACCCCACCCCCAAAACAACGCACTTGGAGAGAAGAGTTTGGGGATTATGTCCCATTATGATTTGTTACATAATGAGCAGAGAGCTTGTTGGAATAACACCCCCTGCTCTGCACTGGAATCGCTGGTCTGTCTGAATTCATGTCTCACCTCCACAGCGGAGGAGAACTGCAGCTCGTACAGGACGAAGGACACCAGGTCTCCACTGCTAACATCCCTCGAGGTCACCAGCATCCCTCCGTAGTACAGGATAGAGACCTTCAGAGCCAGGCTGGAGAGCTGAAACAAGGACACAGCGCTGAATACAGACACTATACAGACTGATACAGCATAGAGATCAGAGCCAGGCTGGAGAGCTGAAACAAGGACACAGCACTGAATACAGACACTATACAGACTGATACAGCATAGAGACCAGAGCCAGGCTGGAGAGCTATAACAAGGACACAGCGCTGAATACAGACACTATACAGACTGATTCAGCATAGAGACATTCAGAGCCAGGCTGGAGAGCTGAAACAAGGACACAGCTGAATACAGACACTATACAGACTGATACAGCATCAGAGACCAGAGCCAGCTACAGAGCTGAAACAAGGACACAGCTGAATAGTGTTAGAGATGGGGCTGGGTTCTGTGTTAGAGATGGGGCTGGGTCTCTAGTGTTAGAGATGGGGCTGGGTCTCTGTGTTAGAGATGGGGCTGGGTCTCTGTGTTAGAGATGGGGCTGGGTCTCTGTGTTAGAGATGGGGCTGGGTCTCTGTGTTAGAGATGGGGCTGGGTCTCTGTGTTAGAGATGGGGCTGGGTCTCTGTGTTAGAGATGGGGCTGGGTCT
The DNA here is from genome assembly GCA_030684275.1 of Acipenser oxyrinchus oxyrinchus. Lineage (NCBI taxonomy): Eukaryota > Metazoa > Chordata > Actinopteri > Acipenseriformes > Acipenseridae > Acipenser > Acipenser oxyrinchus. The sequence goes on along the minus strand of CM060278.1, from coordinate 2,088,992 downwards.
CTGTGTTAGAGATGGGGCTGGGTCTCTGTGTTAGAGATGGGGCTGGGTCTCTGTGTTAGAGATGGGGCTGGGTCTCTGTGTTAGAGATGGGGCTGGGTCTCTGTGTTAGAGATGGGGCTGGGTCTCTGTGTTAGAGATGGGGCTGGGTCTCTGTGTTAGAGATGGGGCTGGGTCTCTGTGTTAGAGATGGGGCTGGGTCTCTGTGTTAGAGATGGGCTCTGGGTCTCTGTGTTAGAGATGGGGCTGGGTCTCTGTGTTAGAGATGGGGCTGGGTCTCTGTGTTAGAGATGGGGCTGGGTCTCTGTGTTAGAGATGGGGCTGGGTCTCTGTGTTAGAGATGGGGCTGGGTCTCTGTGTTAGAGATGGGGCTGGGTCTCTGTGTTAGAGATGGGGCTGGGTCTCTGTGTTAGAGATGGGGCTGGGTCTCTGTGTTAGAGATGGGGCTGGGTCTCTGTGTTAGAGATGGGGCTGGGTCTCTGTGTTAGAGATGGGGCTGGGTCTCTGTGTTAGAGATGGGGCTGGGTCTCTGTGTTAGAGATGGGGCTGGGTCTCTGTGTTAGAGATGGGGCTGGGTCTCTGTGTTAGAGATGGGGCTGGGTCTCTGTGTTAGAGATGGGGCTGGGTCTCTGTGTTAGAGATGGGGCTGGGTCTCTGTGTTAGAGATGGGGCTGGGTCTCTGTGTTAGAGATGGGGCTGGGTCTCTGTGTTAGAGATGGGGCTGGGTCTCTGTGTTAGAGATGGGGCTGGGTCTCTGTGTTAGAGATGGGGCTGGGTCTCTGTGTTAGAGATGGGGCTGGGTCTCTGTGTTAGAGATGGGGCTGGGTCTCTGTGTTAGAGATGGGGCTGGGTCTCTGTGTTAGAGATGGGGCTGGGTCTCTGTGTTAGAGATGGGGCTGGGTCTCTGTGTTAGAGATGGGGCTGGGTCTCTGTGTTAGAGATGGGGCTGGGTCTCTGTGTTAGAGATGGGGCTGGGTCTCTGTGTTAGAGATGGGGCTGGGTCTCTGTGTTAGAGATGGGGCTGGGTCTCTGTGTTAGAGATGGGGCTGGGTCTCTGTGTTAGAGATGGGGCTGGGTCTCTGTGTTAGAGATGGGGCTGGGTCTCTGTGTTAGAGATGGGGCTGGGTCTCTGTGTTAGAGACTGGGGCTGGGTCTCTGTGTTAGAGATGGGCTCTGTGTTGCAGACAGGTTGACTGTGTTCTTGTTCACGCCTCTCTGTCACTTACACTGTTTGTCCAGGAGGAGGCAGCGTGAGGCAGCAGCCTCAATCTTGTTGAGCCGGCACGTCTCCTCCAGTTTGTCTCGGCATCGCTGCGCCTGCCTCTCTAGCTTAAGCTGCGACTGTCTTCATCGACGAGAACGTCTCCATGGCAACGGCGTCAGCCAGAGACTCCTGCACTCTCACCGACAGTTTCTAGGAGAAGAAACAGAAAGAAATGGAGTTGCAGGTGGGAGTCCTGTAGGGTTACTCTCAATCCACATTCAGCTGGGCACGGTGCGGAGCGGCTGTGACTTCAAGATTGCTAAGAACTTATCTGCACTGGATGACTTTACCTGCTAGATCTCCTGATGAGGGCAGTTCTGTATAGTTTCACTGATATAATAAGGACTCTGTATAGCTTTACTGGTATGATAAGGTCAGTTCTGTATAGTTTTACTGGTATAATAAGGACTCTGTATAGTTGTACTGGTATAATAAGGACTCTGTATAGTTTTACTGGTATAATAAGGACTGTATAGCTTTACTGGTATAATAAGGACTCTGTATAGTTTTGCTGGTATAATAAGGTCAGTTCTGTATAGTTTACTGGTATAATAAGGACTCTGTATAGTTTTACTGGTATAATAAGGTCAGTTCTGTATAGTTTTACCTGGTAGAATTTCCCGGTCAGCTCTGGAATGACCCAGATGATGGGCAGGCCGATGGCAGTGAAGAGGGAGAGTTTCCAGGACAGTCTGAGCATGAAGCCGAACAGACACAGCACCCTCATGAAATACCACATGAGCAGGCTGAGCTTCTCACTCAGAGACTCGCTCATCGTGTTCGTGTCCGTCGTGATGCGGGACGTGATGTCACCTGGGGAACGGACGAGGCAGCACACTGAGTCACGAGGGCACTGCGACACTGTGAGGAAGCTACACAGCGCTGTGTGCATTACACTGTGTGCATTACACTGCATACATTACACTGCGTGCAGTACACTGTGTGCATTACGCTGCGTGCAGTACACTGTGTGCATTACACTGTGTGCAGTACGCTATGTATTACACTGTGTGTATTACACTGTGTGCATTACACTGTGTGCATTACACTGCGTGCATTACACTGTGTGCAGTACGCTGTGTGCATTACACTGCATGCATTACACTGAGCGCATTACACTGTGTGCAGTACACTGCGTGCAGTACACTGCGTGCAGTACACTGTGTATTACTCTGGTTGCATTACACTGTGTGCAGTACGCTATCTATTACACTGTGTGTATTATACTGCGTGCAGTACACTGTGTGCATTACACTGTGTGCATTACACTGCGTGCATTACACTGTGTATTACTCTGTGTGCATTACACTGTGTATTACTCTGTGTGCATTACACTGTGTGTATTACACTGTGTGCATTACACTGCATGCATTACACTGTGTGCATTACACTGTGTATTACAGTGTGTGTATTACACTGAGTGCATTACACTGTGTGCAGTACGCTATGTATTACTCTGTGTGCATTACACTGTGTGCATTACACTGTGTGCAGTACGCTATGTATTACACTGTGTGCAGTACACTGGGCATTACACTGTGTTCATTACACTGTGTGCATTAAACTGTGTGCATTACACTATATATTACACTGTGTGCATTACACTATATATTTCTCTGTGTGCATTACACTATATATTTCGCTGTGTGCATTACATTATATATTACACTGTGTGTATTACACTATATATTTCGCTGCTTATTCCACTCACCGGTTTGCGCCGTGTCGAAGAAGGCAATGTCCTGCCGCAGCACTGACCTGAAGACCCGGCTCTGGATTCTCATGTGAATCCGGCTCATTGTGATGTTGTAGATGAGGTCACATACAAACTCTGACACAGTACTGCAGGGAGAACAAGCAAACAAACTGATACAGCAAGAGCACAGAGACAGCACTGCAGGGAGAACAGTACTTTACTGATACAGCAAGAGCACAGAGACAGCACTGCAGAGAGAACAGTACTGTACTGATACAGCAAGAGCACAGAGACAGCTCTGCAGAGAACAGTACTGTACTGATACAGCAAGAGCACAGAGACAGCACTGCAGGAGAACAGTACTGTACTGATACAGCAAGAGCACAGAGACAGCACTGCGGAGAGAACAGTACTGTACTGATACAGCAAGAGCACAGAGACAGCACTGCAGGGAGAACAGTACTGTACTGATACAGCAAGAGCACAGAGACAGCACTGCAGAGAGAACAGTACTGTACTGATACACAGAGCACAGAGACAGCACTGCAGGAGAACAGTACTGTACTGATACAGCAAGAGCACAGAGACAGCACTGCAGGGAGAACAGTACTGTACTGATACAGCAAGAGCACAGAGACAGCACTGCGAGGAGAACAAGCAAACCCGTGTCTCAACGCAGTGTCATTGCAAAACATGTTGGAGCTGCCTGCAATGTGATGTCACAAAGTAGTTACATTGTAATAATAGAATTCTAGGTAATTAAAATGTTATTACAGCATTACACAAATTCTGCATTATAACTGCACAATCACTAGAGTAATGACTGTGTTATTCAGTGTAATCACAGCTCTGTGCAATGTTATAAAGTGTTCTGATCCAATAGAAATGTTCTCTATAGAGACCTCACCTCCCGATGGTGATAAGGGTCATGGCAGTGATGGGCGTTATTGAAAGCTTCTGGCTCCTCCTCGTTCATGATCCAGTCTGTCATCCTCCCTGTGTAGTAGGGAATGGCCATCTCACCTGCAGAGAAACAGCAGGGCTGAGCGACTCACACACACCACACCTGCATTGTGGATATAACTCATTGTAATCCTAACATGTTGCATCCTTGTTCATATTGTATTTTAGTAGTATTATTAGCACTTACTGTAAAGTATTTAAATATTCATTTTGCATTGTAACCCTGTACTGCTCTGTAACACCTGCAAGTCGCCTTTGATAAAGGCGTCTAAATCAATAATAATAACAATATAGAGTATTGATCTACAGCAGTTAGTGCTGAGACCATGAGCATTTTTGTCTTCGTTCCTAAACCATATCTATGACAGTATCATAAAGATATCATGCAAAGAAACATAGATGACATGTGAAATAAACAGCATTACATCACAATACGACCGGGGTTTATAAAGCGCTCTGCATTTAATACACACAACAGCAAAATGAAATGCCTTGTCAAACACACAGGGGTTTAATCTTGCTTTATTGGCATGATGCAGAGTCCCTGATATACAGCAGTGTTCAAAGCCTGGAAACAAATGATTTACAGCAGGACTAGGGCTGGGATTGTAGTGCCCGTGTCTCCTCACTCAGACCCTTACTTACTCAATACCCTGGTATCCCTCAATAGAAAATCGTCTCCTCTTTAAAATATACTCAATATTTTAATGAGTAAGGCGTCTCACAAGTAGAACGGTCCCCGAAATGTTCTCTTTTTCTAGAAAGCAGCACAGCTGGGGACGGGAGTTTGTTCAATAACACCCATTCTACTGTACAGAGTGTTTAACACTGCAGCCTCCTTCCATAACACCCATTCTACTGTACAGAGTGTTTAACACTGCAGCCTCCTTCAATAACACCCATTCTACTGTACAGAGTGTTTAACACTGCAGCCTCCTTCAATAACACCCATTCTACTGTACAGAGTGTTTAACACTGCAGCCTCCTTCAATAACACCCATTCTACTGTACAGAGTGTTTAACACTGCAGCCTCCTTCAATAACACCCATTCTACTGTACAGAGTGTTTAACACTGCAGCCTCCTTCAATAACACCCATTCTACTGTACAGAGTGTTTAACACTGCAGCCTCCTTCAATAACACCCATTCTACTGTACAGAGTGTTTAACACTGCAGCCTCCTTCAATAACACCCATTCTACTGTACAGAGTGTTTAACACTGCAGGCTCCTTCAATAACACCCATTCTACTGTACAGAGTGTTTAACACTGCAGGCTCCTTCAATAACACCCATTCTACTGTACAGAGTGTTTAACTCTCCTTTCTTTAAAACAGCTGCTTTATTTTTACTCCTAATATTTTTTTAACTTTTGTTTTCCATCTCATTTAAAATGTAAGAAAACTGGATCATTGTTTTAAATTCTGCACCGAATATTCAATCATGCAGAATCCACGCTGGTCCCGCACTGCATATAGTGTTTAACACAATATTAACACGTCGCGAGGCTGCGAGACTCGCTCTTACCCAGAGATGACACCACCAGGAAGAACCCCACCGCAGGGTGCCTAGCGTCGGGCTCATCTGCTCCGCCAGCCTCCTGAGCGGCGCCCGTTTCTCTTCTGGGACCCGGTTCGACGGGAGGGTGCGTAGCTGCCACAGCACAGCCGTCGCGACGGTCACTCCATACCCCAGCCAGGGCGCCGGACAGTGCCAGCCCACAGCAGCTCCTGTGCCCCGTGCACTCACAGTCTGCAGCGTGGCGTAGCAGGGCAGGAGCAGGCTCAGGAGCAGCACACTCTGCAGCGCCTCTGCTCAGCAGCCAGGCGGGCACTGGGGGCCCTGCGGACGGTGTGACAGAAGACCAGGCTCAGCACGGCGCTCGCAGCACACCCGTCACCCACAGGCTCCACAGAGGGAGCTGCAGCTCCGCACTGGAACCGGGTCAGCCCGAGCCGCAGGGCGTGAGTGGACGCCACGTCCAGCACCGGAGACACGCCAGCACTGCCAGCGGCTTCATGGTGAGGGCTGAGGGGAGGAGAGGGGGTTAACACAGCTGAAATCAGACATGAGAAATCAACACATCACAGGCAAGGACTGCTCGAATCCCAGCACCACTCTCGGCTGGTTCATCCTACAGTCCTGCAACCACCAGGGCACTGGTGTGTGAGACCAGCTGGAGCTGAGGAGGATTCAACTGGCAGCGTCCCGGGATCAGCACACAGTCACAAGAGCCAGGTTTCACTGTACTCTATTATTACAATAATACACACAGTGGATCCAGGTTTCACTGTACTCTATTATTACAATAATACACACAGTGGATCCAGGTTTCACTGTACTCTATTATTACAATAATACACACAGTGGATCCAGGTTTCACTGTACTCTATTATTACAATAATACACACAGTGGAGCCAGGTTTCACTGTACTCTATCATTATAATAATACACACAGTGGAGCCAGGTTTTACTGTACTCTATTATTGCAATAATACACACAGACAAAATCAGAACACGCAGTATTTATGTCATGTGAAGCACTCTCAATCAGTATGCCAGCATTCTGCTAGTTTCCAGTCTGTTACATGTAAAACGACAGGCATGTTCACAATGTATATTCACAGCGTCCTGTTTTGAGGACAGTCCAGTTAGACGTGCTCCTGTAATCAGAGCAGTGAAATCTCACTCCGGCTGTGACGCTCCACACATAGAAAATGGATCCGCTTTATCATCACCGCGGGGAGGAAAAAACACCAAGACCTGGATCATCTGTAGGCTTCAGTTTCTTATTTTATATTGAGGCATCATAAAAGCATATGAAGGGCTGTATCTGCAGAATTAACAGCTGCATTTAGACTGGACCTTTGCGGTTAACACAATTAGAGTAAGTTATCATAACAACATAGCTAAAGAGGACATTAAAATAACAGGGAGATGATCTGCTCTGCAATGGGGCTCTCATTATTACTGAGCTCACAGAATGCATGTGAAACCTGGACTGGATCACACTGCTCTGCAATGGGGCTCTCATTATTACTGAGCTCACAGAATGCATGTGAAACCTGGACTGGATCACACTGCTCTGCAATGGGGCTCTCATTATTACTGAGCTCACAGAATGCATGTGAAACCTGGACTGGATCACACTGCTCTGCAATGGGGCTCTCATTATTACTGAGCTCACAGAATGCATGTGAAACCTGGACTGGATCACACTGCTCTGCAATGGGGCTCTCATTATTACTGAGCTCACAGAATGCATGTGAAACCTGGACTGGATCACACTGCTCTGCAATGGGAGCCTGGGCTGCTCTAAAAGTATTTTTTAAAACATCCATTTAAATTCGTCAGTAAATAATGAATTACATTTTTTTACAACAACCGAGCAAGTACAGCTGTCAACACCAAGCACTGCTACCACCGTCCTGTACGACCTGCATTGAACTCACACGAGACAGCTAACTTTACATGGACATCATTATAATTAATCACACACACACACACATTCACAGGCGCGGTGGCATTTGACGAATGTAATAATAACCTAAAACAGTAGATTTTTGCTCCGTCTTTTTTTCAATTCAAGGTTAGTTTCACTTACGTGTTCCTCTGTACTGCAGCGTCGTGTTTGCACGACACACAGTTGTTAATTACAAAGTGAAATAAACCTGCATACGGTACATCAGATACTAAAGTTTAATACTATTAATACAAATAATAACAATAAAATAACTAACACGCGGATAGTGTTTAGAACGTCTCAAGGGTACTTCTTCATTCTTACCTTGTTACTGTAAGATACAGGTTTGCCGGAAGAGCTTCTTATTGAAATGTGCTCGTAGGCAAATCACCCAAAATAACTGAAATGATGTAGTTAAAGACCAAAACTTGTACAATGTAGACTCGAGGTTCACGGACTGGAAGAAGCGTTGCTTTAGTTTCTCTCTCTCTGTCTGCCTTGTCTCTGCCGGTTTTATCAGAAGGGTTATGAAACCGAAAGTGTTAGAGATACAAAGGACCGCCCTTTTGTTTCCAGCAACAGATACATAACAATGTATGCACGGCTTACACTGAGGGAAGCTGCTTACACCGCTCTGTGTAAAAGATATACTACATAATATACAATAAATATATACTGTAATTAAACTGAACCCATAGAAGCTGACAGAACCCGCGCTGTGGTTGTCAGGAGAGCACGGGTAACAGCGACACCTTGCGGTTAATCAGCGAGTCCTGGCATTACAGCACATTACTGATCAAAAGTACATGTTCCTTTTTTACTCCTCAGAGCCTCACGACGCGGAAGGATATCTTTTAGCAGCGCATGTATTTCCTGTTTGATACTCAGAAAGCAGCAGGTTCGTGATTTCTATTATTAAGCGGTTGTATCTGGGTTCAGTACAAGTACACTTGTGTGCTTTGAATGTTTTAGCTATTTACCATGTGATATAGCAAAACTAGTCGCGGTCTTAAAATAAATAAATAAATAAACTAGGCATTCTTGAACAAACCAAAAAAAGTGTATTTTATAGCACCGCTACCAAATGCATACATTATACTTTAGTCTGAGTTTGGAGGTTATGTAAAACTGCATTTGGAAAATCGTTTTTCCATCCAAACAAGTAAAACCTGCGTTAGACTTCCGGCAATACAGCAGATAAAACACTGACAGCGCGAGTCGATCCAGACGGTCGCGTGCTTCGTGTGTTCGTGCTGCAAACCTGGCTGTGTTCTCTGTTGTTGCTGCAGATAGTATCAACGTGGACGCAGCTGCACCCATCACTTCTTCAAACGCGCGTGTATTGCTTGATGCGTGTATAGCTGTCAGACGCGTGTGTATTGCTTGATATACATTTTCAGACGCGTGTGTATTGCTTGATATACATTTTCAGACGCGTGTGTATTGCTTGATATACATTTTCAGACGCGTGTGTATTGCTTGATATACATTTTCAGACGCGTGTGAATTGCTTGTTGCGTGTCTAGCTGTAAGGCGCGTGTGTATTGCTTGGTGCGTGTCTAGCTGTAAGGCGCGTGTGTATTGCTTGTTGCGTGTCTAGCTGTAAGGTGCATGTGTATTGCTTGGTGCGTGTCTTGCTGTAGGCGCATGTGTATTGCTTGGTGCGTGTCTAGCTGTCAGACGCGTGTGTATTGCTTGGTGCGTGTCTTGCTGTAAGGCGCATGTGTATTGCTTGGTGCGTGTCTAGCTGTAAGGCGCATGTGTATTGCTTGGTGCGTGTCTAGCTGTAAGGCGCATGTGTATTGCTTGGTGCGTGTCTAGCTGTAAGGCGCATGTGTATTGCTTGGTGCGTGTCTAGCTGTAAGGCGCATGTGTATTGCTTGGTGCGTGTCTAGCTGTAAGGCGCATGTGTTGCCGCTGGTGTCGCTTTGCCCGGTCGTTGCTGGTGTTCAGTATTTTGAGCACACATTCCCGGCCTCTTTCTTGGCAGGTGTATTAAACTCCACACGCTTTGTACAGCAAATTATAGATTTGTTTAGGATATCAGACAACAAACAAAAAACAGACCCACATTTTTCTTGGACCAGTTTAACCAGCTCCCCGGCCAGCACCAAGTCTCTTGAAACAGTACGAGCAGCTGGAAACCAGCAGAACCCACCCGCTGTGCCCAGCAGAACCCACCGCTGTGCCCAGCAGAACCCACCCGCTGTGCCCAGCAGAACCCACCCGCTGTGCCCAGCAGAACCCACCGCTGTGCCCAGCAGAACCCACCCGCTGTGCCCAGCAGAACCCACCCGCTGTGCCCAGCAGAACCCACCCGCTGTACCCAGCAGAACCCACCGCTGTGCCCAGCAGAACGCACCCGCTGTGCCCAGCAGAACCCACCCGCTGTGCCCAGCAGAACCCACCGCTGTGCCCAGCAGAACCCACCGCTGTGCCCAGCAGAACCCACCCGCTGTGCCCAGCAGAACCCACCGCTGTGCCCAGCAGAACCCACCCGCTGTGCCCAGCAGAACCCACCCGCTGTGCCCAGCAGAACCCACCGCTGTGCCCAGCAGAACCCACCCGCTGTGCCCAGCAGAACCCACCCGCTGTGCCCAGCAGAACCCAGCACCAGTCACTGCTGGATGTTCTTCAGGGTTTGTGTGTCCCTAGAAATCTGAGACTCCGGGAGTCTGTGTGTCCCTGAAATCTGAGACTTCTGTCTCAAAACTGCAGCCCTGAGTTTAAGAGACTTCATGCTGGTCGATGAGCAGCTGGTTCAAGAAAAAGAGAAGAAAAACAGAATTGTATTTGCGGTACCTGTACTCAAAACTGCGACCCTATTAATCTAACTCCTGTATCCCAGTACCCAGTAAGAAGCCATTCAACTGGTTCCAGGTCCCAGCACTGGCAGCAGATGCTGGAATGCTAAGCAGCTCAGTTAGTTAATTGTGTAAAATATTCAAACAAGTAACTCTCCTGCTGCAGCCTTGTTTGGGTTTCTTATTATTACCAGCACAGACTCTACTGCCAGTAAGAAACCCCACAGAAACACTGCTGCCAGGAGCTTAACAGCTCCACACCATCAGAGCTCAGGAGATAGAAATGCTTATTTTTTACTCGCCTTAGGGATAGAGAAAGTGAAATAGGTGGTTATATTATTGTGACAAAGACGACTGAGCGGTGACGCCACGGCAGAGCCAGGAAACACAGTACAGACAGAGACTTGGGGTTTTAGAAGCTGAGCGCTGATCGCGCCAGCGCTTAATAATCAAACAGAAAAATAAACGGTTGTAACAAAAACACAGGACACGGCACTTTCGCCAAAATAAACAGACATAAACAAAACGGACTAACACTAAACAAACGGTGGACGGACAGACACACAAACACGGTGAGTAAATAATAAACAAGTACCGTGCTGGTCCTACCAGCACGCCGATAGCAATTGTTATATATATTTCTCTCTCTCTCTCACCCGCTCTCCACTCACTAACACCCAACCCCGAAAGTGAGTGAAAACATGCTGTTTTTATGCAGTTGTACCGAGACTCGATTGCTAGTCAATCATTCAATTGGAATCTCGTACAACTGCACGTGAATTAATTAAGTGCACTCCCGTGACCACACATTACATTTTAACTAGCACGTGAAGTGATTTGTGCCCTCCGTGCCTAAATATAAATCTACATTTTTAAATCACAAGTGAAACACAGACCCGCTTATATCCCGTGTACCGATGACTATACACCAACATTTACACACAACACGTAACACAAAATACACACGGGGGCACTTTGCCACATATACCCCCTTGTGCAAAGCACACATGGCCTCAATGGCCACCTCCCCTCAGTCCCAAAGTCCCGAAGAGGGGAAGCAAGTTGTTTCTGGGGTGGCCATGGTGAAATGTCTGGCACCCCCAATTCTTCGTGGCTGGCAGCTCCTCTTCCGGGCTTCAGCCACACTATCTCCTGCCGCAAAGTGCAGCTGGGGAGCTGGTCTCCTGACCTCCCCCTTCTTCATGGCCGGCAGTTCCTCCGTGGGGCTCCGACCACACAATCTCCGCAGCGAAACTGCTGCGGGGAAGCTGGTCTCCTGACCTCCCCCTTCTTCATGGCCGGCAGTTCCTCCGTGGGGCCGCCACCCACCTCCGCAGCGAAACTGCTGCGAGGGGAGCTGGTCTCCTGACCTCCCTCCTTCGTGGCCGCTAGCTCCTCCGTGGGGCTCTGGCCACCGTGTTTCCTGCCACGGAAATGCGGCTGGGGAGCTGGTCTCCTGACCTCCCCTTTCTTCATGGCCGACAGCTCCCTTCATGGGGTTCTGGCCATAGTGTAGCGACCCCAGGTGAAGCAGGACCCTCCACTACCCCAGGCGAAGCAGGATCCCTGGCGACCCCAGGCGACGGCAGCGGACCCTCGGGAGGCGACGGCAGCAGCAGCGACCCTCGGGAGGCGACGGCAGCAGCAGCGACCCTCGGGAGGCGACGGCAGCAGCAGCGGACCCTCGGGAGGCGAACTCGGGAGGGGAGCCCCTGGCCATAGAGGCGGCAGCGGAGCTCCACTTCTCCCTCGCACCCTGTACCCTGTGTGGAGCAAAAGGCAGCCCCAGGCGATGCGGAGCGACAGGCAGCCCCAGGCGATGCGGAGCGGCTGGCAACCCCAGGCGATGCGGAGCGGCTGGCAACCCCAGGCGATGCGGAGCGGCTGGCAACCCCAGGCGATGCGGAGCGGCTGGCAACCCCAGGCGATGCGGAGCGGCTGGCAACCCCAGGCGATGCGGAGCGGCTGGCAACCCCAGGCGGCGCGGAGCGGCTGGCAACCCCAGGCGATGCGGAGCGGCTGGCAACCCCAGGCGATGCGGAGCGGCTGGCAACCCCAGGCGATGCGGAGCGGCTGGCAACCCCAGGCGATGCGAGGCAGGCATCCTTGGGCGGCGAGGCAGGCATCCTTGGGCGGCGAGGCAGGCATCCTTGGGCAAGCGAGGCAGGCATCCTTGGGCTAAGCGAGGCAGGCATCCTTGGGCTAAGCGAGGCAGGCATCCTTGGGCTAAGCGAGGCAGGCATCCTTGGGCTAAGCGAGGCAGGCATCCTTGGGCTAAGCGAGGCAGGCAGTCAGGACAAGCTGGGGTGCGGGTGTTGGCCCTCTCTCGGCCTCTGTGGCCGGGCGGTTCTTCCTCAGGCTTCCCTCAGCAGCCTATGCAAGGGCTGCTGAGGACCGCCAGCATCTAGTCCTGGTCCTTCTGGTGAAGGGAGAGGCAGCTCCTGCTCCTCTCCTCGTGACGGTGGGGAAATGATACCAGCAGGCATTCCTCCTCTGCTGGTGGGGAAGTGATACCAGCAGGCATTTATCCTCTGCTGGTGGGGAAGTGTTACCAGCAGGCATTCATCCTCTGCTGGTGGGGAAGTGATACCAGCAGGCATTCATCCTCTGCTGGTGGGGAAGTGTTACCAGCAGGCATTCCTCCTCTGCTGGTGGGGAAGTGATACCAGCAGGCATTCATCCTCTGCTGGTGGGGAAGTGTTACCAGCAGGCATTCATCCTCTGCTGGTGGGTTGGCGGAGGCAGAGGCAGCTCCTGCTGCTCTGCTCCTGCCGATGGAGGTGGCGGAGGCAGAGGCAGCTCCTGCTGCTCTGCTCCTGCAGATGGAGGTGGCGGAGGCAGAGGCAGCTCCTGCTGCTCTGCTCCTGCCGATGGAGGTGGCGGAGGCAGAGGCAGCTCCTGCTGCTCTGCCGATGGAAGTGGCGGAGGCAGAGGCAGCTCCTGCCGCCTGCTCCTGCCGATGGAGGTGGCGGAGGCAGAGGCAGCTCCTGCCGCTCTGCTCCTGCCGATGGAGGTGGCGGAGGCAGAGGCAGCTCCTGCTGCTCTGCCGATGGAAGTGGCGGAGGCAGAGGCAGCTCCTGCTGCTCTGCTCCTGCCGGTGGAGGTGGCGGAGGCAGAGGCAGCTCCTGCTGCTCTGCCAATGGAAGTGGCGGACCAGCAGGAATTCACCCTCTGCTGGTGGAGGTGGGAGCTGCAAGCAGTCCTCCCATGGCAATGGAGGTGGACCCAGCAGGAATTCACCCTCTGCTGGTGGAGACTGGGGCTGTGGACGCTCTACCTTCCCCTTCTTGGGCCGTGGACGCACCGACTCCTCCCTCTTGGGCCGTGGACGCACCGACTCCTCCCTCTTGGGCTGTGGACACACCGACTCCTCCCTCTTGGGCTGTGGACGCACCGACTCCTCCCTCTTGGGCTGTGGACGCACCGACTCCTCCCATTCAGGCGTAGGACGCTCGGGCTCCTCCCATTCAGGCGTAGGACGCTCGGGCTCCTCCCATTCAGGCGTAGGACGCTCGGGCTCCTCCCACTCAGGCGTAGGGACGTTCGGGCTCCTCCCACTCAGGCGTAGGGACGCTCGGGCTCCTCCCACTCAGGCGTAGGGACGCTCGGGCTCCTCCCGCTTGGGCTGTGGACACTCAGCCTTCCTCTTCCCCTTTCCCCTTCTCTGCCTCCTCCTCACCTTCCTCTCCTGGGCCAGTTCCTCCTCTCCCTCTTGGTAGGGGCAGCGCACCACCGGGTGCCCGAACTCCCCACAGGCAAGGCACCAGCCTTGGTCCTCTAGACCACCGAGGAGGACCTCCAGATCCTGGCAGCCATCTCTCCAGTTCCAGCCTTCCATTTTCTTGTTGTGTTTTTTTTTTTTTTAAACAAATTGCGGTTCCTGCTCTGGCCTGAGTCCTGAGGCGCTGTAGCTCCCGGTTCTGACACCACGTGTGACAAAGACGACTGAGCGGTGACGCCACGGCAGAGCCAGGAAACACAGTACAGACAGAGACTTGGGGTTTTAGAAGCTGAGCGCTGATCGCGCCAGCGCTTAATAATCAAACAGAAAAATAAACGGTTGTAACAAAACACAGGACACGGCACTTTCGCCAAAATAAACAGACATAAACAAAACGGACTAACACTAAACAAACGGTGGACGGACAGACACACAAACACGGTGAGTAAATAATAAACAAGTACCGTGCTGGTCCTACCAGCACGCCGATAGCAATTGTTATATATATTTCCTCTCTCTCTCTCACCCGCTCTCCACTCACTAACACCCAACCCCGAAAGTGAGTGAAAACATGCTGTTTTTATGCAGTTGTACCGAGACTCGATTGCTAGTCAATCATTCAATTGGAATCTCGGTACAACTGCACGTGAATTAATTAAGTGCACTCCCGTGACCACACATTACATTTTAACTAGCACGTGAAGTGATTTGTGCCCTCCGTGCCTAAATATAAATCTACATTTTTAAATCACAAGTGAAACACAGACCCGCTTATATCCCGTGTACCGATGACTATACACCAACATTTACACACAACACGTAACACAAAATACACACGGGGG
>CM060278.1:2049781-2073742 GCA_030684275.1 Acipenser oxyrinchus oxyrinchus | reverse complement strand
ACTTCAACTTGACCCTCTCTCACTGTAATGAGCAGCTGCCCTGGAGAGACACTCATAGATTCAGAGTAAATCCAGAGACTTCAACCTGACCCTCTCAATGTAATGAGCAGTGCTGCCCTGGAGAGACTCTCATAGATTTAGAGTAAATCCAGAACTTCAACCTGACCCTCTCACTGTAATGAGCAGCGCTGCCCTGGAGAGACACTCAGAGATTCAGAGTAAATCCAGAGACTTCAACCTGACCCTCTCTCACTGTAATGAGCAGCGTTGCCCTGGAGAGACACTCATAGATTCAGAGTAAATCCAGAGACTCCAACCTGACCCTCTCTCACTGTAATGAGCAGCTGCCCTGGAGAGACACTCATAGATTCAGAGTAAATCCAGAGACTTCAACCTGACCCTCTCTCACTGTAATGAGCAGCTGCCCTGGAGAGACACTCATAGATTCAGAGTAAATCCAGACACTTCAACCTGACCCTCTCTCACTGTAATGAGCAGCTGCCCTGGAGAGACACTCATAGATTCAGAGTAAATCCAGAGACTTCAACCTGACCTCTCTCACTGTAATGAGCAGTGCTGCCCTGGAGAGACTCTCATAGATTCAGAGTAAATCCAGACACTTCAACCTGACCCTCTCTCACTGTAATGAGCAGCTGCACTGGAGAAACACTCATAGATTCAGAGTAAATCCAGACACTTCAACCTGACCCTCTCTCACTGTAATGAGCAGCGCTGCCCTGGAGAGACACTCATAGATTCAGAGTAAATCCAGAGACTTCAACCTGACCCTCTCTCACTGTAATGAGCAGCTGCCCTGGAGAGACACTCATAGATTCAGAGTAAATCCAGACACTTCAACCTGACCCTCTCTCACTGTAATGAGTAGCGCTGCCCTGGAGAGACACTCATAGATTCAGAGTAAATCCAGACACTTCAACCTGACCTCTCTCACTGTAATGAGCTGCCCTGGAGAGACACTCATAGATTCAGAGTAAATCCAGACACTTCAACCTGACCCTCTCACTGTAATGAGCAGCTGCCCTGGAGAGACACTCATAGATTCAGAGTAAATCCAGAGACTTCAACCTGACCCTCTCTCACTGTAATGAGCAGTGCTGCCCTGGAGAGACTCTCATAGATTCAGAGTAAATCCAGACACTTCAACCTGACCCTCTCTCACTGTAATGAGCAGCTGCCCTGGAGAAACACTCATAGATTCAGAGTAAATCCAGACACTTCAACCTGACCCTCTCTCACTGTAATGAGCAGCTGCCCTGGAGAGACACTCATAGATTCAGTGTAAATCCAGACACTTCAACCTGACCCTCTCTCACTGTAATGAGCAGCTGCCCTGGAGAGACACCTCATAGATTCAGAGTAAATCCAGAGACTTCAGCCTGACCCTCTCTCACTGTAATGAGCAGTGCTGCCTGAGAGACACTCATAGATTCAGAGTAAATACAGAGACTTCAACCTGCCCTCTCTCACTGTAATGAGCAGCTGCCCTGGAGAGACACTCATAGATTCAGAGTAAATCCAGAGACTTCAACCTGACCCTCTCTCACTGTAATGAGCAGGACTGCCCTGGAGAGACACTCATAGATTCAGAGCAAATCCAGACACTTCAACCTGACCCTCTCTCACTGTAATGAGCAGCTGCCCTGAGAGACACTCATAGATTCAGAGTAAATCCAGACACTTCAACCTGACCCTCTCTCACTGTAATGAGCAGCGCTGCCCTGGAGAGACACTCATAGATTCAGAGTAAATCCAGAGACTTCAACCTGACCCTCTCTCACTGTAATGAGCAGCGCTGCCCTGGAGAGACACTCATAGATTCAGAGTAAATCCAGAGACTTCAACCTGACCCTCTCTCACTGTAATGAGCAGCGCAGCCCTGAGAGACACTCATAGATTCAGAGTAAATCCAAACACTTCAACCTGACCCTCTCTCACTGTAATGAGCAGCTGCCCTGGAGAGACACTCATAGATTCAGAGTAAATCCAGACACTTCAACCTGACCCTCTCTCACTGTAATGAGCAGCTGCCTGGAGAGACACTCATACATTCAGAGTAAATCCAGAGACTTCAACCTGACCCTCTCACTGTAATGAGCAGCGCTGCCCTGGAGAGACACTCATAGATTCAGAGTAAATCCAGACACTTCAACCTGACCTCTCTCACTGTAATGAGCAGCTGCCCTGGAGAGACACTCAGAGATTCAGAGTAAATCCAGAGACTTCAACCTGACCCTCTCTCACTGTAATGAGCAGGACTGCCCTGGAGAGACACTCATAGATTCAGAGTAATCCAGAGACTTCAACCTGACCCTCTCACTGTAATGAGCAGCTGCCCTGAAGAGACACTCATAGATTCAGAGTAAATCCAGAGACTTCAACCTGACCCTCTCACTGTAATGAGCAGCTGCCCTGGAGAGACACTCATAGATTCAGAGTAAATCCAGAGACTTCAACCTGACCCTCTCACTGTAATGAGCAGCTGCCCTGGAGAGAGACACTCATAGATTCAGAGTAAATCCAGAGACTTCAACCTGACCCTCTCACTGTAATGAGCAGCTGCCCTGGAGAGACACTCATGATTCAGAGTAAATCCAGACACTTCAACCTGACCCTCTCACTGTAATGAGCAGCTGCCCTGGAGACACACTCATAGATTCAGAGTAAATCCAGACACTTCAACCTGACCCTCTCTCACTGTAATGAGCAGCTGCCCTGGAGAGACACTCATAGATTCAGAGTAAATCCAGAGACTTCAACCTGACCCTCTCTCACTGTAATGAGCAGCTGCCCTGGAGAGACACTCATAGATTCAGAGTAAATCCAGACACTTCAACCTGACCCTCTCTCACTGTAATGAGCAGCGCTGCCCTGGAGAGACACTCATAGATTCAGAGTAAATCCAGAGACTTCAACCTGACCCTCTCTCACTGTAATGAGCAGCTGCCCTGGAGAGACACTCATAGATTCAGAGTAAATCCAGAGACTTCAACCTGACCCTCTCTCACTGTAATGAGCAGCCTGCCCTGGAGAGACACTCATAGATTCAGAGTAAATCCAGACACTTCAACCTGACCCTCTCTCACTGTAATGAGCAGGACTGCCCTGGAGAGACACTCATAGATTCAGAGTAAATCCAGACACTTCAACCTGACCCTCTCACTGTAATGAGCAGCTGCCCTGGAGAGACACTCATAGATTCAGAGTAAATCCAGAGACTTCAACCTGACCCTCTCATTCACTGTAATGAGCAGCCCTGCCCTGGAGAGACACTCATAGATTCAGAGTAAATCCAGACACTTCAACCTGACCCTCTCTCACTGTAATGAGCAGCGCTGCCCTGGAGAGACACTCATAGATTCAGAGTAAATCCAGAGACTTCAACCTGACCCTCTCTCACTGTAATGAGCAGCGCTGCCCTGGAGAGACACTCATAGATTCAGAGTAAATCCAGACACTTCAGTGCAACAGGAATAATACTCGTGAGATTGTATCTGGAGCTGTGCTTGCTTTATGAACTGCGCTGGTAATAACAGCAGCTTATTCCAATCTGAACACTGTGTTTCATTATGAGTTTGTTGCTTACCAATCCCAGGTGAAGTGCTCTGCACCCCCACCCCCTCCCGTCCCACAGCAGAATTGTTAAAAGTTTATAAAACGGGTTTCCTGCCATTAATAAAAACTGAAGCACATTTGTTAACATATGAGCAGGCTGGTTGTTGAGAGCTGATACAATACAAAGCTCCCATTGAAATATATCTCTTAACCCTTTCAACACTGCAGACCTGTATACAGGACGAGGAACTGCTCTGAAGAGAAGCACAAAGAGAAATCCACTCTGAATAGCAGAGCAGTGAATTCATCAAATATACTAACATGTGACTGTCTGTGCACTTTACATTATTATTGTTTTCAGTGTAAGACACGGAAACCATGAGAATCCGTTGCATTTGCTGTGCTAGCGTAGTCTTTCTGTGGTGACTGAGAGCTTTGTGAATAGGACCCTTTATTACAGATTATACTGTGTCTGTATGTGTCCCAGGGCCCTACAAAATATACTGTATTTATCTGTGTTGTGTGTGTGTGTATTTCTCATTATTATTATTTATTTATTAGCAGACACCCTTATCCAGGTCGACTTACAATTGTTACAAGATATCACATTATTTTTACATACAATTACATTATTTTTTCCACATTATTTTTACATACAATTACCCATTTATACAGTTGGGTTTTACTGGAGCAATCTAGGTAAAGTACCTTGCTCAAGTGGTACAGCAGCAGTGTCCCCACCTGTGCATTGAAACCACAACCCCTCCAGTCAAGAGTCCAGAGCCCTAACCACTACTCCACACTGCTGTACTTTGTGTCCGTGTGTGTATTCCTCATGTGTGTGTGTGTATTCCTTATGTGTGTGTGTATGTGTGTGTGTGTATTCCTCGTGTGTGTGTGTATTCCTCATGTGTGTCTGTGTGTGCGTGTTCCTCATTTGTGTGTGTGTGTTCCTCGTCTGTGTGTGTGTGTATTCCTCATGTGTATGTGTGTGAATTCCTTGTGTGTGTGTGTGTGTGTATTCCTCATGTGTGTGTGTGTATTGCTCGTGTCTGTGTCTCGTATGTGTGTGTGTGTATGCGTGAATTCGTCGTGTATGTGTGTATTGCTCGTGTGTGTGTGTGTGTTTATTGCTTGTGTGTGTGTGTGTGTGTGTGTGTATTCCTCATGTGTGTCTGTGTGTGCGTGTTCCTCATGTGTGTGTGTGTGTTCCTCGTCTGTGTGTGTGTGTATTCCTCATGTGTACGTGTGTGAATTCCTTGTGTGTGTGTGTGTGTGTGTATTCCTCATGTGTGTGTGTATTGCTCGTGTCTGTGTTTCGTATGTGTGTGTGTGTATGCGTGAATTCCTCGTGTGTGTGTGTGTATTGCTCGTGTGTGTGTGTATGTTTATTGCTTGTGTGTGTGTGTGCGTGTTGCTAATGTGTGTGTATTGCTCGTGTGTGTCTCTGTGTCCCCTGTTTGTTACACACCCCTTGGCTGCAGCCCTGTCCCAAGCTCCTAACTAGCAGGGATGTGTTGGGCTCTCTTGAGTTTGTGGCACGCTGTTTGTGATGCTGTCACGCTGCCACAAACACAGAGCTGGGCTCGCTCCAGGACACGCCCGGCTCTTCACAAGAAACAAGCAAATCAACACAGTCACATGACTGCAGCTGGAAAGCCCCAGTGCAATGTGCTTTCACTTTCTCCAGCGCTGCTGAGGCAGGGAGAGAGTGCCCCTGCAGGTGCAGACCAGCGCTCTCGCGCTCTCTGGCTCAAGCAGTGAATCAGCAGAACCTGTCGCCATTTTGTGTAATCACAGAGCCTTCGTCAAGCACTAAAATGGAGGCTGGATGGGCGAGAGCCCAGTCCCAATAGCAGAGCTGCTTGTCTCCATTGTGTTCCTGAGAGTCCAGTCCAAATAGCAGAGCTGCTTGTCTCCATTGTGTTCCTGAGAGCCCAGTCCCATTAGCAGAGCTGCTTGTCTCCATTGTGTTCCTGAGAGTCCAGTCCCAATAGCAGAGCTGCTTGTCTCCATTGTGTTCCTGAGAGCCCAATGCATCACATCCAGGCTAATGCTTTTCATTCATGACTTTGTGTGTGTGTGTGTGTGTGTGTGTGTGTGTGTGTGTGTGAGCGCAGTACAATAAGCTGTGTGTGTGACTGTGACTGAAAGATAATGATTCTTGGTTGTAAATCTCCCTCCTGACCTGTGAGGGTGCTAAGCAGCGAAAACAGAGTTCTCTGGACGGGCTGGCCTGACAGTTCTTTCCCAGGGTTCAAGGGAAGTCGACCAGCCTGGAAAGGCTGAGACTCCATTGCAATAACTGATCGACCCAGAAGGAAACGACATGGCAGCCAGATTGGAGGGGCGGCTGCACTCGTTTACCAAGGGGTCATGTGTGGCACATAAAAGGGGGCGGAGAATCGTAATCTGTTCCTTCGCATTGGTTTTGTCTTCTATCCTAGAAGGACTGTGAGAAACCCCAGAGAGCGTAACAGTTTTGTGAGTGTTTTGTTTGTTTTTGTGTCTGTTAGTAATTGTCTTGTTTGTGAATTACCAGGCAGACTGTCGACCAGCACAAAGCCGAACAGCACTTCATCACTGTCTACAAAATAAACTGTATCACCCACCACGAGCACTACAGCACACACCCAGGACTGGTGACCGTGTGAGTATTATTGTGGGGCGGATATTACTGTTTAAAGATTAATTCTCAAACTGAACGCAGTAGGGATTCAAAAATGCATGCACATGGATTAGGAGTGGTTAACATGTAGAAAACAGAAAGTACTGATTAGAGGAGAAACCTCAAAATGGAGCAGAGGTAACCAGTGGAGTACCACAGGGATCAGTATTAGGTCCTCTGCTATTCCTAATCTACATTAATAACTTAGATTCTGGTATAGTAAGCAAACTTGTTAAATTTGCAGATGACACAAAATAGAAGGAGTGGCAAACACTGTTGCAGCAGCAAAGGTCATTCAAAATTATCTAGACAGCATTCAGAACTGGGCAGACACATGGCAAATTACATTTAATAGAGAAAGTGTAAGTACTGCACGCAGGCAATAAAATGTGCATTATAAATATCATATGGGAAATACAAAAATTGAAGAAGGGATCTATGAAAAAGACTTAGGAGTTTATGTTGACTCAGAAATGTCTTCATCTAGACAATGTGGGAAGCTATAAAAAGGCCAACAAGATGCTTTCGGATATATTGTGAGAAGTGTTGGATTTAAATCAAGGAAGTAATGTTAAAACTTTACAATGCATTAGTAAGACCTCACCTAGAATATTGTGTTCAGTTCTGGTCACCACGTTACAAAAAGGATATTGTTGCTCTAGAAAGAGTGCAAGAAGAGCAACCAAATTATCCGGGTTTAAAAGGCATGTCATTATGCAGACAGGCTAAAAGAATTGAATCTATTCAGTCTTGAACAAAGAAGACTTCTGTGGTGATCTGATTCAAGCATTCAAAATCCTAAAAGGTACAGACAATGTCGACCCAGGGACTTTTAGACCTGAAAAAAGAAACAAGGACCAGGGGTCACAAATGGAGATTAGATAAAGTGGCATTCAGAACAGAAAATAGGAGGCACTTTTTACATAGAGAATTGTGAGGGTCTGGAATCAACTCCTCAGTAATGTTGTTGAAGCTGACACCCTGGGATCCTTCAAGAAGCTGCTTGATGAGATTCTGGGATCAATAAGCTACTAACAACTAAACAAGCAAGATGGGCTGAATGGTTTCCTCTCGTTTGTAAACTTTCTTATGTTCTGATGAGCTACAGCTATCAGTAATAACCCCCACACCCGCCACTGCTGTGAATTACAGCTATCAGTAACATACTGGCTCCTGAGCACAGCACAGCAAAACATTCATTTAGCATGCACACGGCTCTCAGCCAATGGAGGCGCAGCATAACACGTCTCGGGTAGAATACAGAAGCACAGGTTGAGTCTCTGAAACCGAAACAGATTTGAGAAACAATCAAATTGTCCGATGAAGCAATACATTTTAATGATTCATCAAATAGATTCATATTAATAACCGTGGTCACCAAACGAACGCACTTTCAATCAAATAGTTTTGTTTTTGTTTTGTTTTTCAAACAGATGAGGTCCACATTATTATTATTTTGAAAACACATTTTTTCTTTTCATTAAAAATTCAAACTAATAAATATTAGTTTATATATGATTTTCATCATCTGTATTTGATGCAGAACTAGAACATAGTTCACATATTTATGTTGGTCAGCGGCTTATTTTCCACCTGAGATTGCCACCACTAACCTTTGACCAGATATTGTCTTATGGTCTGGATCAGCAGGCCTTGTTCACCTGGTAGAGTTAACAGTGCCATGGGAGGATGCTGTAGATGAGGCGTATGAGAGGAAGAAACTGGGGTATGCTCAACTAGCCACTGAAGCGGAACAGCGAGGATGGAGAGTCTGGGTTTACCCAGTGGAGGTGGGTTGTCGAGGATTTGTGGCACACTCTACAACCCGGTTTCTCAGAGACATCGGATTCAGTGACCAAGAGTTAGTCACACGGTGAAGAACTTATCTGAAGCAGCAGAGAGGAGCAGCAACTGGCTGTGGTTGAGGCGGAAAGATTCTGGCTGGGCATCTCAAGCACAATAGAAAGAACGCTGATGTACAGGTAAGTAAGCTGGGCTGAGTTGAGTGGGGGCGGAGGGTGATGCTGGGCGCCAGAACAATATCCTGGGAGACAGTCGGCATGGTTTTAAGAAAGGGAGATTGTGTCTAACTAACCTGCTTGATTTTTTGAGGATGCAACATCGACAATGGATAATTGCAAAGCATCACGACATGGTTTATTTAGATTTCAGAAAGCTTTTGACAAAGTCCCATAAAAGATTAATTCTCAAACTGAACGCAGTAGGGATTCAAGGAAATGCATGCACATGGATTAGGGAGTGGTTAACATGTAGAAAACAGAAAGTACTGATTAGAGGAGAAACCTCAAAATGGGTGAGGTAACCAGTGGTGTACCACAGGGATCAGTATTAGGTCCTCTGCTATTCCTAATCTACATTAATAACTTAGATTCTGGTATAGTAAGCAAACTTGTTAAATTTGCAGGCGACACAAAAATAGAAGGAGTGGCAAACACTGTTGCAGCAGCAAAGGTCATTCAAAATTATCTAGACAGCATTCAGAACTGGGCAGACACATGGCAAATGACATTTAATAGAGAAAAGTGTAAAGTACTGCATGAGCAATAAAATGTGCATTATAAATATCATATGGGATATACTGAAATTGAAGAAGGGATCTATGAAAAGACTTAGGAGTTTATGTTGACTCAGAAATGTCTTCATCTAGACAATGTGGGGAAGCTATAAAAAGGCCAACAAGATGCTTTCGGATATATTGTGAGAAGTGTTGGATTTAAATCAAGGGAAGTAATGTTGAAACTTTACAATGCAATAGTAAGACCTCATCTAGAATATTGTGTTCAGTTCTGGTCACCTCGTTACAAAAGGATATTGCTGCTCTAGAAAGAGTGCAAAGAAGAGCGACCAGAATTATCCGGGTTTAAAGGCATGTTGTATGCAGACAGGCTAAAATAATTGAATCTATTCAGTCTTGAACAAAGAAGACTATCGCGTGATCTGATTCAAACATTCAAAATCCTAAAAGGTATAGACAATGTCGACCCATGGCCTCCTCTCGTTTGTAAACTTTCTTATGTTCTTATGTTCTTATGACAACACACTCAAACAGTTGGCTCCATGCGGACAGATAGAAACATTAACATGGCTTGAGTTATCTAGATTAATTTAAACTTCGGTCTCACGTTCCTGCAACAGAGTTAGCTGCTAAGTTATATCCTGTTAACTCAAACCAGATAACTTAAACTAAACCTGGCTTTTAAACTACTTTTCTGCAATAGGCCCCTGGAGAGACACTCATAGATTCAGAGTAAATCCAGAGACTTCAACCTGACCCTCTCTCACTGTAATGAGCAGCTGCCCTGGAAAGACACTCATAGATTCAGAGTAAATCCAGAGACTTCAACCTGACCCTCTCTCACTGTAATGAGCAGCGCTGCCCTGGAGAGACACTCATAGATTCAGAGTAAATCCAAACACTTCAACCTGACCCTCTCTCACTGTAATGAGCAGCGCTGCCCTGGAGAGACACTCATAGATTCAGAGTAAATCCAAACACTTCAACCTGACCCTCTCTCACTGTAATGAGCAGCGCTGCCCTGGAGAGACACTCATAGATTCAGAGTAAATCCAAACACTTCAACCTGACCCTCTCTCACTGTAATGAGCAGCGCTGCCCTGGAGAGACACTCATAGATTCAGAGTAAATCCAGACACTTCAGTGCAACAGGAATAATACTAGTGAGATTGTATCTGGAGCTGTGCTTGCTTTATGAACTGCGCTGGTAATAACAGCAGCTTATTCCAATCTGAACACTGTGTTTCATTATGAGTTTGTTGCTCACCAATCCCAGGTGAAGTGCTCTGCACCCCTCACCTCCTCCCGTCCCACAGCAGAATCGTTAAAATTTTATAAAACGGGTTTCCTGACATTAATAAAAACTGAAGCACATTTGTTAACATATGAGCAGGCTGGTTGTTGAGAGCTGATACAATACAAAGATCCCATTGAAATATATCTCTTAACCCTTTCAACACTGCAGACCTGTATACAGGGAGAGGAGCTGCTCTGAAGAGAAGCACAAAGAGAAATCCACTCAGAATAGCAGAGCAGTGAATTCATCAAATATACTAACATGTGACTGTCTGTGCACTTTGCATTATTATAGTGTTCAGTGTAAGACACGGAAACCATGAGAATCCGTTGCATTTGCTGTGCTAGCGTAGTCTTTCTGTGGTGACTGAGAGCTTTGTGAATAGGACCCTTTATTACAGATTATAGTGTGTCTGTATGTGTCCCAGGGCCCTACAATATATACTGTATACATCTGTGTGTGTGTTGAGTGTGTGTGTATTTCTCATTATTATTATTTATTTCTTAGCAGACGCCCTTATCCAGGGCGACTTACAACTGTTACAAAATATCACATTATTTTTACATACAATTACCAATTTATACAGTTGGGTCTTTACTGGAGCAATCTAGGTAAAGTACCTTGTTCAAGGGTACAGCTGTGTGCTCAAGGGTACCTTGCTCAAGGGTGGGGGCTGTGTGGTCCAGTGGTTAAAGAAAAGGGCTTGTAACCAGGAGGTCCCCAGTTCAAATCCCACCTCAGCCACTGACTCATTGTGTGACCCTGAGCAAGTCACCTAACCTCCTTGTGCTCCATCTTTCGGATGAGATGTAATTGTAAGTGACTCTGCAGCTGATGCATAGTTCACACACCCTAGTCTCTGTAGGTCACCTTGGATAAAGGCGTCTGCTAAATAAACTAATAATACAGCAGCAGTGTCCCTGTGACCTGGGATTGAACCCACGACCCTCCGGTCAAGAGTCCATTGCCCTAACCACTACTCCACACTGCTGCCTGTGTGTGTGTATTCATCATGTGTGTGTGTGTGTATTCCTTGTGTGTGTGTATTCCTTGTGTGTGTGTGTGTGTTCCTCATGTGCGTGTGTGTGTATTGCTCGTGTGTGTGTGTGTATTGCTCGTGTGTGTGTGTGTGTGTTTTCCTTGTGTGTGTGTGTGTGTGTATTCCTCATGTGTGTGTGTATGTGTATTGCTCGTGTGTGTCTCTGTGTCCCCTGTTTGTTACACACCCCTTGGCTGCAGCTCTGTCCCAAGCTCCTAACTAGCAGGGATGTGTTGGGTTCTCTTGAGTTTGTGGCACACTGTTTGTGATGCTGTCATGCTGCCACAAACACAGAGCTGGGCTCGCTCCAGAACACGCCCGGCTCTTCACAAGAAACAAGCAAATCAACACAGTCACATAACTGCAGCTGGAAAGTCCCAGTGCAATGTGCTTTCACTTTCTCCAGCGCTGCTGAGGCAGGGAGATAGCGCTCCCTGGAGGTGCAAACCAGCGCTCTCGCTCTCTCTGGCTTAAACAGTGAATCAGCAGAACCCGTCGCCATTTTGTGTAATCACAGAGCCTTCATCAAGCACTAAAATGGAGGCTGGATGGGCGAGAGCCCAGTCCCAATAGCAGAGCTGCTTGTCTCCATTGTGTTCCTGAGAGTAAACTGCAGTACCCTGTGGTAAAAGCAAAGCACAGTGTTGTAAAGCACAAAGAAGATAATAAACCAGCCCTTTCTCAAAGTTTACTGCCTTGGTATCCTCTGGTCAAATCCAGTAAAGCACAGGGAGAATGCAGCAGACACAGTCACATACCCCTGGATACTGGACAATTACAAGACCTGCACACAGAAGCAGAGGCAATATAAAGCCCTATGTGGTTACTCTGCATTGAGAATGCAATGAACACTAAGATGCTTCTGATAAAGACAGGCAGGCACACCTTGCAGGTGATTCTCACTAATAAAACCCTCCGCATTCTCCACTGCTGCCCTGGAATATGTGACAGACTCCTGAGCCCTGCTTTGCAATGTGCACTCAGCTCAGGCTGTATGTGTCACAGACTCCTGAGCCCTGCTTTGCAATGTGCACTCAGCTCAGGCTGTATGTGTGACAGACTCCTGAGCCCTGCTTTGCAATGTGCACTCATCTCAGGCTGTATGTGTGACAGACTCCTGAGCCCTGCTTTGCAATGTGCACTCAGCTCAGGCTGTATGTGTGACAGACTCCTGAGCCCTGCTTTGCAATGTGCACTCAGTTCAGGTGGTACGTGTGACAGACTCCTGAGCCCTGCTTTGGGTAACACCTGCAAGGTCATGGATGCGTCCAAACGCACCACAAACCTGCCTTTAATTCCAAAATATCACGAGATGTAGCAAGTGTTAATTGTAAAAGTACTAATGTAGCCTGACTACGCCAGTTCAGTGCGATAAGGCACCGAACAAATTAAAAGATCCTTTAGGTTCTTTTTATTCAGATAACAGATCTAAAAATGTAGGAACAAGGTCACCAAGAAAATCACCCAGATGCATTTTAACAAACGTTTGTTTATTATAAACTTCCAATAGCAACACCTGGTTTAAAACGGTACTAGTATAATAAAATAATTCCACTCACCTATTAACAGGTAGCAAGATTTCAAGCAGTTAAACAAGGTTCACTTTAATGAGGTCATGTATTAAAGTGCAAATGCAACAACGCTGCTACCCAGCAATAAAGTGGAGATACACATTCAAAGACACGATAAAACTGTCACAATAATACCACGGTACAAAAGTACAAATACCCACACCACACACACACACACACACACACACACAGAGACACACACACACACTGAGACACACACACACACACACACACACACACACACACACTGAGACACACACACACAGACACACACACACACACACACACACACACACACACACAGAGACACACACACACACTGAGACACACACACACACACACACACACACACACACACACACACACACACACACACACACACACTGAGACACACACACACACACACACACACACACACACACACACACACACACAGACTGACACACACACACACTGACACACACACACACATACACACACACACAATGTCCGTGCAGGGGAGGGAACACACAGAGAGAGCGAGAGAGAGAAACCAGCATCGCAATATAGCCTATTATGTCCACTTCTAAAACTCCAATCGACTACCAAACAGGCTAAAACACTCGGTCCGTTCGCGCTCATTATTCCACACCGGCATACCATCAGCCCAATACTTATTGTCGGGATGCTCCATTTACTGGTCCGTTTCCGTCTCTCTCACTCAGCGTTCCCCGCTCCAGACACTGCGTTCCCACTCCTGCACAGACACACAAACCCCAGGATAGCCATCCCGTTTGTAAAAACATGTGCTAATTATATTCAGGTGCGTAAATTGATCAATAATTCAATTACTAGATGCTCAACAAGGCAAACATAGGGAAGCGGGTGGAGAGACCAACATAACGTGATACAAATCAATTATCAAAGAGTGTCAGGCAACACAAAACGTGCTGCACTAATCAAATCATAAGATAATTTTATAAAAATAATAACATACAAGTGTAAAATAAATTTGAACAGGGCATTCTTGACCCTGTTACATTTGCAATGTGCGCTCAGCTCAGGCTGTATGTGTGACAGACTCCTGAGCCCTGCTTTGCAATGTGCACTCAGCTCAGGCTGTATGTGTCACAGACTCCTGAGCCCTGCTTTGCAATGTGCACTCAGCTCAGGCTGTATGTGTGACAGACTCCTGAGCCCTGCTTTGCAATGTGCACTCAGCTCAGGCTGTATGTGTCACAGACTCCTGAGCCCTGCTTTGCAATGTGCACTCAGCTCAGGCTGTATGTCTCACAGACTCCTGAGCCCTGCTTTGCAATGTGCACTCAGCTCAGGCTGTATGTGTCACAGACTCCTGAGCCCTGCTTTGCAATGTGCGCTCAGATCAGGCTGTATGTCTCACAGACTCCTGAGCCCTGCTTTGCAATGTGCACTCAGCTCAGGCTGTATGTGTCACAGACTTCTGAGCCCTGCTTTGCAATGTGCACTCAGCTCAGGCTGTATGTGTGACAGACTCCTGAGCCCTGCTGTGCAATGTGCACTCAGCTCAGGCTGTATGTGTGACAGACTCCTGAGCCCTGCTGTGCAATGTGCACTCAGCTCAGGCTGTGCTATCCACAATGTGCTGGCTGCTCACTGGGGACTCTGCCCTGGAAAGCCCCTGCAAGTTTACTTTGCTGAGCTGAACAGGAGGAGCTTTGCTGCTTGTGTGTGGCAACAGTGCCACCTACAGGCTTACTGATTAGCTTTCTCATCACATGGCTTCTGGGAAATCAGAGCGAATCAATCACAGCCAGGTTGTTGCTATGGGCACAGTGAATCAAGCTCAGCCAGGTTGTTGCTATGGGCACAGTGAATCAAGCTCAGCCAGGTTGTTGAGGAGATCCACCTGCACCCAGGCAAGATTTATTATAACAACAACATAAGAAAAGTAACATACACCCCCCAGCTGTGAATTAGTGCTATCAGTAACCTACACACCCACACGGCTGTTACAGTTTTTCTCAATTGCTGAGTCACTTTGAATGAAACTGTGGTTCTCTTGACCACCACCAAAACCCAAATGAGCATAACAGTAACTTTTCTTGCAAAACAACAAGTCATTTCTCATTGTTTCCACACAAAATGCAAATATTAAGCACTTTTTTGCAAAACAGTACACACAATTTCATACAGATGACACAAAAATCAATTAAGTTAACCATGTCAACCAAAACAGAAGCATTTGGTCTCAGCTGATAGAAATTGCTCCCATAATTGTGAATCTCTTCTGCACGTTTGCAAAACCTCTTTGCACATTTATTCAATCAACAATCAGTCCTTATAAATGCATGAAAGAGGTCACCTCTGAGTTGGTGTTTGCAAGAATGGAGCAAGGAAGAGGTCATGGACAAGAGCAAATGAGAGGAAGAGGGGCCCGTAGAGAAAGAGGGGTCCAGATGCGCGGTGGTAGAGGTGGTAGAGCTGGTAGAGCTGGTAGAGCTGGTAGAGGTGGTAGAGGTGGTAGAGGTGGTAGAGCTGGTAGAGCTGGTAGAGGTGGTAGAGCACAAAGGGGCAGAGCCAGTGTTTCAGATGAAATCCGTGCCACGGTTATTGATCATGTCATCAATCACGGCCTTTCAATGAGAGAGGCTGGGCTGCGGGTCCAGCCCAATCTGAAGAGATCAACTGTGGCATCAATAGTTAGAATATTCAGGAATGAGAATCGGTAAGTGACTGTGCTATACCTTACTGTATTTCAATACTACTGTATACAATATGTAAATCCATTTTTCCATCAATGTCCTTTACATAGTCATCAAAATATTGTTTTTTTTTTCACAAATTTCTTTACAGAATTCAAAGACAACCCCGTACTGGTGGTGACAGAGTGAAGGAGATCAGATACCAGTATGTACAGGTAAGTGTTCATCACTGTCACGTCTTGTCTACAGTAAAATGTTAAAATGTAGCCGGAATATTTTACAATGTATATACTGTCTTTACTATATTTCTGTCTTAGAGAATAATGGAGCTTGAAGCCAACGAAACTTCACATATCTTCATATATGTGGATGAAGCAGCTTCAACCTGTCAAAAGTGAGGAGACGTGGAAGGAACATCATTGGTCAAAGAGCCACTGTAAATCTGCCAGGCCAGAGGGGGGCCAACATAACCATGTGTGCCGCAATCTCCAGTGAGGGTGTTCTTACCCACATTCCCACAATTGGGCCATACAACACAGAGCCTCTAATTACATTCCTTGATGCGCTGTATCACAGCATTGTGCCCCCAGAAGAGAGAGGGCAGGTGAGGCCTGATATGTCACACTTTGTAATCGTATGGGATAATGTTGCATTCCATCACTCCCATCAGGTCACTGAATGGTTTGCAACCATTCATGTTGCATTCCATCACTCCCATCAGGTCACTGAATGGTTTGCAATTCGTTAACCCTTTCAACACTGCAGACCTGTATACAGGGAGAGGAACTGCTCTGAAGAGAAGCAGAAAGAGAATCCACTCAGAATAGCAGAGCAGTGAATTCATCAAATATACTAACATGTGACTGTCTGTGCACTTTGCATTATTATACTTTTCAGTGTAAGACACGGAAACCATGAGAAACCGTTGCATTTGCTGTGCTAGCGTAGTCTTTCTGTGGTGACTGAGAGAACTAAAAGAGATCAATTACTTTGTCAATAGGACCCTCTATTACAGGTTATACTGTGTGTCTGTATGTGTCCCAGGGCCCTACAAAATATACTGCATATATCTGTGTGTGTGTGTTGAGTGTGTGTGTATTTCTCATTATTATTATTTATTGCTTAGCAGATGCCCTTATCCAGGGCGACTTAGAATTGTTACAAGATATCACATTATTTTTGCATACAATTACCCATTTATACAGCTGGGTTTTTACTGGAGAAATATACGTAAGGTACCTTGCTCAAGGGTACAGCAGCAGTGTCCCCCACCTGGGATTGAAAACACGACCCTCCAGTCAACAGTCCAGAGCCCTAACCACTACTCCACTCTGCTGCCCATGTGTGTGCATGTGTGTATTCCTCGTGTGTGTGTGTATTCGTCATGTGTATGTGTGTGTATTCCTCGTGTGTGTGTATTCCTCGTGTGTGTGTATTGCTCGTGTGTGTGTCTGTGTCCCCTGTTTGTTACACACCCCTTGGCTGCAGCCCTGTCTCAAGCTCCTAACTAGCAGGGATGTGTTGGGCTCTCTTGAGTTTGTGGCATGCTGTTTGTGATGCTGTCACGCTGCCACAAACACAGAGCTGGGCTCTCTCAGGACACGCCCGGCTCTTCACAAGAAACAAGCAAATCAACACAGTCACATGACTGCAGCTGGAAAGTCCCAGTGCAATGTGCTTTCACTTTCTCCAGTGCTGCTGAGGCAGGAGAGAGCGCCCCTGCAGGAGCAGACCAGCGCTCTCGCTCTCTCTGGCTCAAACAGTGAATCAGCAGAACCTGTCGCCATTTTGTGTAATCACAGAGCCTTCATCAAGCACTAAAATGGAGGCTGAATGGGCGAGAGCCCAGTCCCAGTAACAGAGCTGCTTATCTCCATTGTGTTCCTGAGAGTCCAGTCCCAATAGCAGAGCTGCTTGTCTCCATTGTGTTCCTGAGAGCCCAGTCCCAATAGCAGAGCTGCTTGTCTCCATTGTGTTCCTGAGAGACAAGTCCCAATAGCAGAGCTGCTTGTCTCCATTGTGTTCCTGAGAGCCCAGTCCCAATAGCAGAGCTGCTTGTCTCCATTGTGTTCCTGAGAGCCCAGTCCCAATAGCAGAGCTGCTTGTCTCCATTGTGTTCCTGAGAGTCCAGTCCCAATAGCAGAGCTGCTTGTCTCCATTGTGTTCTGAGCTGACAGTTTATCAGCTTGTTTATCTCCAAGCAGCTTCCCTGTTGTAATCACAATATCAACAAACAGCACCCAGGCTGTGTGCAGAACAACAAAGCCTGCCAGCTCTTCTGTGTGACATGAATAGTGTCTCCCCTGAATCAGAAGCAATGTGCGCTCAGCTCAGGCTGTATGTGTGACAGACTCCTGAGCCCTGCTTTGCAATGTGCACTCAGCTCAGGCTGTATGTGTCACAGACTCCTGAGCCCTGCTTTGCAATGTGCACTCAGCTCAGGCTGTATGTGTCACAGACTCCTGAGCCCTGCTTTGCAATGTGCGCTCATCTCAGGCTGTGCTGTCCACAGGGTGCTGGCTGCTTACTGGGGACTCTGCCCTGGAAAGCCCCTGTAAGTTTGCTTTGCTGAGCAGGAGGAGTTATGCTGCTTGTGTGTGGCAACAGCACCACCTACAGGCTTACTGCTCAGCTTTCTCATCACATGGCTTCTGGGAAATCAGAGCGAATCAATCACAGCCAGGTTGTTGCTATGGGCACGGTGAGTCAAGCTCAGCCAGGTTGTTGCTATGGGCACGGTGAATCAAGCTCAGCCAGGTTGTTGCTATGGGCACGGTGAATCAAGCTCAGCCAGGTTGTTGCTATGGGCACGCAGTGGAGTTCACTGCTGGTGTTTTGGGTGCTGTTGCTCTGTAATAATGACAAACAATAAACTGCTGCCTGCTTTCTGCAACTTTATACGGGCCGATACAAACCAGCCAGCAGGAAACACAGCAGAAATACTGTTTCATTGAGGAGATCCACCTGCACCCAGGCAAGATTTATTATAACAAGAACATAAGAAAAGTAACATACACCCCCCCCACCACTGTGAATTAGAGCTATCAGTAACACACACACCCCCACGACTGTGAATTAGAGCTATGAGTAACACACACACCCCCAAAACTGTGAATTAGAGCTATCAGTAACACACACACACACACACCCCACGACTAGGCTAGTGCTTTTCATTCATGACATTGTGTGTGACAGTCTCTGTGTGTGTGTGTGTGTGTGACAGTCTCTGTGTGTGTGTGTATGTGTGACAGTCTCTGTGTGTGTGTGTGTGTGTGTGTGTGTGTGCGTGCAGTACAATAAGCTGTGGTAACAATTGGTATCTCTTGAATATCATGTTTTGGCAGTGAGTATATCATATTACATTGAGAGTCATCTTGATCATTTTGACTTTACTAAAAACAAAAATTCATGAAAACCTTCTGCAACAAAAATACTCCTCTAGTCCTTTCTTTGAGCTTCTTAATGTATCTTCGATGGGTCTGCCTCCCCATATCTTTTAAAACCAAAGTCCACACTGGGTGCTAATATGAATAAGGGAGGACAGTGCAGACTGGATGCTAATATGAATAAGGGAGGACAGTCCAGGCTGGGTGCTAATATGAATAAGGGAGGACAGTGCAGACTGGGCGCTATATCAAGCATATCCAGTATATTAGGAGATGCAGATGATATAAAGGAAGCTGTAAAGTACAATCTATAGGTCTTGATGATGTGAACCTATCTAGAGTGTAAAGTACAATAGCAATGCATTTGAGAGTTTAACACCAGAGATCCTTTATTTGAAGCCATGTATTGTGCACAGCTGAGCAGTGAAGACATTGTTACAGATCCATTAATAAAACGTGTGTGATCTTGTATTGCTTGTATCAGTGCCACTGTGTCACTTGTTTTCTAATGCATATTGGTGAATAAGCTCAGCAACATCATCTTTGCAGATTTTGATCCATCCATCTTGGCGATGTGATACACTGGAAAGAAAAGATGAAGGCGGGCAAATTAAACAAGAACATTGCGATGATGACGGCATAATAACAGACATGAAACAGGCTTCATCTGTTACACATAAAAACATAACATTGCACGTAATGAAGAGCGTCATGAACTCCAGTCCTTCACGTTCCATTGGCTCCCACATTGCACTCTAAATCACACACATCCAATCACAATGCAGCAGCTTCAAGGAAACAATAGGCTTCTGCAATGTGACTGGATGAGACGTGTCAATAAACTGAGGTCTGGTCATGTGATCCCAATCCCTGCCAGGCAGTGCAGTGACGAGGGCCAGCAGCCGCTAAAGAGAGAGAGAAAAACAGTGTGGTGCGAGAGCGAACGCCCTGGACTAGCTGTGAAGAATCTCAAAGGATCAACATCGGGATTTTCTTCCTGTGCATCGGGATGCGGGACAGTTGCTAGGATATCAGGACTGTCCCGGCCATATAGGGACTGCTGGCATGTACACACGTGCTTGATTAAAGCGAAGGTGTGGGGTACTTACAGTTGACCACCCCTCCAGAGTAAGCGTCTCTGTGGGTGGCGTGTGCGATCGCACGCCGGCCCAGATCATATGCCTCCTCCACAGACAGATCGTATCTGTAGCCGCTGTCTACAACTCCATAGGCGTAACTGCTGCCACAGCCAGTAGAAAACAGCTGTCCAGAGAGCCTGGTCCCATTGTCATCCACATAGTACAGCCCTGGCCCCTGAGCACAGCACAGCAAAACATTCACTCAGCATGCAGGAGTTTCTCAGTTAATAAGGTTATTTGTATTATTAGTTAAACTATGAACACATACTGCATATAGTTTCTGATATTTAAAAAAATATATATCAAAGAAAATAAATCTGAAAACTAAAATATACAAGGTTAACTATATTCACTACACAATGGGAAAAAATTGAAAGGAGAAAATAAACTCTGTAGTGTGTTTTTCTGCCTTCAAAAACTGGTGGCAGTTACACTTTTGAGTAGAAGCGTTGAAAATACTGCTCAAATGGTCATTAATATAAATGAACTATCAGACGGTTCTAAGGGTGGTGGTAGGAAACACATTGGAAAACAAACTTGCCAGTATCCACAAAATGAATGCAGGATAGCAAAAGGTCTCATTTTGTATTTACAGTCTCTCACTTTTATTTTCGATTGTGAAGCATAACTATACTGTACAATTATTCTAGGCAGTGTGAATGTGTTAGTGTAGCTCAGTGTGAATGCTGTTCATGTAGATCAGTGTGAATGCTGTTCATGCAGATCAGTGTGAATGCTGTTCATGTAGATCAGTGTGAATGCTGTTCATGCAGATCAGTGTGAATGCTGTTCATGCAGATCAGTGTGAATGCTGTTCATGTAGATCAGTGTGAATGCTGTTCATGTAGATCAGTGTGAATGCTGTTCATGTAGATCAGTGTGAATGCTGTTCATGCAGATCAGTGTGAATGCTGTTCATGTAGATCAGTGTGAATGCTGTTCATGTAGATCAGTGTGAATGCTGTTCATGTAGATCAGTGTGAATGCTGTTCATGTAGATCAGTGTGAATGCTGTTCATGTAGATCAGTGTGAATGCTGTTCATGTAGATCAGTGTGAATGCTGTTCATGTAGATCAGTGTGAATGCTGTTCATGTAGATCAGTGTGAATGCTGTTCATGTAGATCAGTGTGAATGCTGTTCATGTAGATCAGTGTGAATGCTGTTCATGCAGATCAGTGTGAATGCTGTTCATGCAGATCAGTGTGAATGCTGTTCATGCAGATCAGTGTGAATGCTGTTCATGTAGATCAGTGTGAATGCTGTTCATGTAGATCAGTGTGAATGCTGTTCATGTAGATCAGTGTGAATGCTGTTCATGTAGATCAGTGTGAATGCTGTTCATGTAGATCAGTGTGAATGCTGTTCATGTAGATCAGTGTGAATGCTGTTCATGTAGATCAGTGTGAATGCTGTTCATGTAGATCAGTGTGAATGCTGTTCATGTAGATCAGTGTGAATGCTGTTCATGTAGATCAGTGTGAATGCTGTTCATGTAGATCAGTGTGAATGCTGTTCATGTAGATCAGTGTGAATGCTGTTCATGTAGATCAGTGTGAATGCTGTTCATGTAGATCAGTGTGAATGCTGTTCATGTAGATCAGTGTGAATGCTGTTCATGTAGATCAGTGTGAATGCTGTTCATGTAGATCAGTGTGAATGCTGTTCATGCAGATCAGTGTGAATGCTGTTCATGCAGATCAGTGTGAATGCTGTTCATGTAGATCAGTGTGAATGCTGTTCATGTAGATCAGTGTGAATGCTGTTCATGTAGATCAGTGTGAATGCTGTTCATGTAGATCAGTGTGAATGCTGTTCATGTAGATCAGTGTGAATGCTGTTCATGTAGATCAGTGTGAATGCTGTTCATGTAGATCAGTGTGAATGCTGTTCATGTAGATCAGGCAGGGCAGGGGTACCTGTTTGTCCCAGCCACAGATCATGCTTCCCATGGACAGCCCCATCCCTCTGTATTCACACATCATGTTGGAAAGCAGTTTCGAGGCAGCACACCGAGATGCTCTTTGTTTCGCAGTTTGAACAGCCTGCAGCGTTAGGAATGAACAAAAAAAACAGTAAGGGTTCCAAGATATTTCAAGTTGAGAAATAACACAGCTTTAATACAAGAACCCTTTAAGTGTACAAGATACACCTTGAACCCACTGTATCATTAATACTGCAATGTGATGAGGAGGTCCCTGCAGGACACACTGAATCATTAATACTGCAATGTGATGAGGAGGTCCCTGCAGGACACACTGTATCATTAATACTGCAATGTGATGAGGAGGTCCCTGCAGGACACACTGTATCATTAATACTGCAATGTGATGAGGAGGTCCCTGCAGGACACACTGTATCATTAATACTGCAATGTGATGAGGAGGTCCCTGCAGGACACACTGTATCATTAATACTGCAATGTGATGAGGAGGTCCCTGCAGGACACACTGTAGATCATTAATACTGCAATGCTGATGAGGACTTGGCTCCCTGCAGGACACACTGTAGCTTCATAGTAATACTGCAATGTGATCCAGATGAGGTCTCCATGCAGGACACACTGTATCATGTAGATATCCTGCTAACTGGTGATGAGGAGGTCCCTGCAGGGCACACTGTATCATTAATACTGCAATGTGATCAGGAGCGTCCCTGCAGGACACACTGTATCATTAATACTGCAATGTGATGAGGAGGTCCCTGCAGGACACACTGTTATCATTAATACTGCAATGTTTTGATCAGGAGGTCCCTGCAGGACACACTGTATCATTAATACTGCAATGTGATGAGGAGGTCCCTGCAGGACACACTGTATCATTAATACTGCAATGTGATGAGGAGGTCCCTGCAGGACACACTGTATCATTAATACTGCAATGTGATCAGGAGGTCCCTGCAGGACACACTGTATCATTAATACTGCAATGTGATCAGGAGGTCCCTGCAGGACACACTGTATCATTAATACTGCAATGTGATGAGGAGGTCCCTGCAGGGCACACTGTATCATTAATACTGCAATGTGATGAGGAGGTCCCTGCAGGACACACTGTATCATTAATACTGCAATGTGATGAGGAGGTCCCTGCAGGACACACTGTATCATTAATACTGCAATGTGATGAGGAGGTCCCTGCAGGACACACTGTATCATTAATACTGCAATGTGATGAGGAGGTCCCTGCAGGATACAGGACACACTGTATTCAGCCAAGGCCTCGCTCCCTCCCTCCCTCCCTCCCTCCTCACCTGCACTCTTTTGCCAGCAGTCTCTCCCAGTACTGGCAGTCGGCTGCACTTCCAGACATGGTCCCCAGCAGGTACGGGTTAATCTCAATCACTTTATTCGCATCCTTGGAAGCTGGAATCAGTTTCATCATGAGAACCTTACATTGGATACACTTGAATAATAACTGAATAATAGTGCAATGTTTCTGTTTAATCTGAACAGGAGTCCAGTGTTTCTGTTTAATCTTAACAGGAGTGCAGTGTTTCTGTTTAATCTGAACAGGAGTGCAGTGTTTCTGTTTAATCTGAACAGGAGTGCAGTGTTTCTGTTTAATCTGAACAGGAGTGCAGTGTTTCTGTTTAATCTGAACAGGAGTGCAGTGTTTCTGTTTAATCTGAACAGGAGTGCAGTGTTTCTGTTTAATCTGAACAGGAGTGCAGTGTTTCTGTTTAATCTGAACAGGAGTGCAGTGTTTCTGTTTAATCTGAACAGGAGTGCAGTGTTTCTGTTTAATCTGAACAGGAGTGCAGTGTTTCTGTTTAATCTGAACAGGAGTGCAGTGTTTCTGTTTAATCTGAACAGGAGTGCAGTGTTTCTGTTTAATCTGAACAGGAGTGCAGTGTTTCTGTTTAATCTGAACAGGAGTGCAGTGTTTCTGTTTAATCTGAACAGGAGTGCAGTGTTTCTGTTTAATCTGAACAGGAGTGCAGTGTTTCTGTTTAATCTGAACAGGAGTGCAGTGTTTCTGTGCAATCTGAACAGGAGTGCAGTGTTTCTGTTTAATCTGAACAGGAGTGCAGTGTTTCTGTTTAATCTGAACAGGAGTGCAGTGTTTCTGTTTAATCTGAACAGGAG